>LPNX011125745.1:491135-551765 GCA_001517045.1 Pseudotsuga menziesii | reverse complement strand
TGAGTAAAATATCAGAAAATTATAGGGCCTAGCAACAAGGCTTAGTCACCCTTTACATACTGCATGTCCATTTAAACAAGGAAAGAGGCAAAAACCCAGTAGGAAAAATCCTCCCTTAAACATGGACAGTAAAACAAAATTTGAAAATCTTGTCATCACTCATGCTTCACAGCATGATCAGCAATCCCCAGCAGTGATTTGAGATTGCTGAATGTATTCTCACAAAAAAATTTGGTGAAGATATCTGCGACTTGTTCTAAAGATGAACATAAGAGTAGGTGAATGGTGCCATCATGCACAAGCTGTCTAATGTAGTGCATATGGATCTCAATGTGTTTGGTTCTCTATCTCTGAACTGTATCATTGCAGATTCGAATGGTACTTTGATTATCACAGTAGATAGTAGTTGAGTATTTTGATTCGAAGCCACACTCACCAAGCAAACCCTGTGTGGAAATTTAACCGAGTGTTAGAACAATTACACTCACATCAATTGCCAATTGCACATGCAAAATTACTCACAAAAGAGACAGAATATGGAGCTGAACTAAACTGTATTGAATAAGTGTACAATAGCCAACCCTATGAAGTCATAGGATGCCACAATAAATAATTACATGAGGGATTCGAATGCATGAATATGCCATTCGAATCTAGTCAAAAGCAGGCTTACTAAATCTAAGCAAATCCCCCATAGGTGCATAAAGCAGTTTCCAGAACTGTGTAGGAGCTCACGAATTGGAAAAATCAATTAGGAATACTAATAGTGGATGGAAGGACAACTCATACATGCTTTTCATTGGAGAAAAGAGTGGAGGATGTGTAGGACAAAAAACAAGTTAACCTCACCCAGTCAAACTTTCCCAATTGCCTTAAAGCACTAAAAAAGCAGGCAATAAAGCAGAAAAAGCAGACAGATGCTAGGGAGGCCAGGAATAAAGCAAATTTTATTCTAGGAGGTTTCCCAAGTGCTCCATGACTCAAAATTAACAATTTTGACCACTATGGATGTGTAGATGACAACTTGCATAAGGTGGAATATGGAAACTAGAAAAATAAGACAAAAATGAATTAATTAATGTCTAAGGTAGCTAACTATGGGTTGATTATTCTAACACCCCCCCTTAATCCTGACTTATGAGTTATATATTAGAAAATTATAGGGCCTAGAAACAAGGCTTATTCACCCTTTACATACTGCATGTCCATTTAACCAAGGAAAGAGGCAAAAACCTAGTGGGAAAATCCTCCCTTAAACATGGACTGTAAAACAAAATTTGGAAATCTTGTCATTACTCATGCTTCACAGCATGATAAGTAATCCCCAACAGTGATTTGAGATTTATGAATGTCTTCTCAAAAAAATATTTGGTGAAGATATCAGCTACTTGTTCTGAAGATGAACAGAAGAGTAGGTGAATGGTTCCATCATGCACAAGCTCTCTGATGTAGTGCATATGGATCTCAATGTGTTTGGTTCTCTGCTTCTGAACTGGATCATTGCACATTCGAATGGTACTTTGGTTATCATAGTAGATAGTAGTTGAGTATTCTGATTCGAAGCCACACTCTCCAAGTAACCCCTGCAACCATAAACATTGAGTTGTTGCATTTACAACTCCTCTGTACTCTGCTTCTGTAGATGAGAGTGAAATGGCACTCTATTTCTTGCTTGACCAGCTGATTGGCCCTTCTGCAAGCATGAACACATATCCTAATGTTGATTTTCTGTCTGTGCTGTCACGTGCCCAATCATTGTGAGTAAACCCAATCAAATCAAGATCAGATTTTGCTTTATAGAAGATCCCATGTGTCCTTGTTCCTTGAACAAAGTTAAGGATCCTTTTGGCTTCTTTCCAATGGATCTCATGAGGCTGATCCATGTATCTATAAGACACACTTACTGCATAAGAAAGATCAGGTCTAGTATGTGTAAGATACAAAAAACTTCCAATCAATTGCCTATATAGTGTATTGTTTACCATAGGTGAAGAATCGGCTTCTTCAAGCTTCACTCCTGAAAGGAAGGGAGTCTTGCTTGGATTGCAATCCTTCATTCTGAATTTGTTCAGCAAATCCAAGGCATACTTGGACTGGTGCACCTTGATTCCAGATTTGGTTTGAGCAATCTCAAGCTCCAAGAATTGGCTCAATAGCCCCAAATCTGTCATGGAGAAGGCTTGGTTCATTGCACCCTTCAAGGAAGCAATTTCATCCTTTGAGCTTCCTGTAATGACAAGGTCATCAACATATAACACAATGATCATTAATGAACCATTAATCAAATTCAAATAGACATTTGGATCTGATTTGCATCGAACAAAATTTAGTGATAGCAAGAAGCTATCAATCTTGGCATACCAAGCCCTGGGGGCTTGCTTTAGCCCATACAATGACTTGTTTAGCCTGCACACAAGAGATGGGTTAGTAGAAAATACTTGAGGCTGCTGCATGTATATATTTTCAGTGAGATATCCATTCAGTAAGGCACACTTTACATCCATGTGATGTACCTCCCATTGCTTTGAAGTTGCAATGGCTAAGGCTAGCCTGATGGAGTCCATCTTTGCCACTGGTGCAAAGGTCTCATTGTAGTCTATGCCATGAACCTGTGAGTAGCCATTGGCTACCAATATAGGATTGTACTTCAGAGGTGAACCATCAGTAGCAAATTTGGTCTTGTACACCCACTTACACTGAACTAGCTTCCTCCCTGGGGGAAGATCAACCAGCTCCCAAGTGTTGCTCTTCTGGAGTGAGATGAACTCTTCCTTCACGGATGCTTGCCATCTTGGATATTTTGCTGCATATTCATATGTCTAAGGATCTAATTCCACCATCAAATAGCATTTCTCAGCAAACATAGGATCTTTCATGCATAGAGCACTCTCAAATTGAGATCTAGTCCTCCTAGGGTCATTAGGATTTCCAGCTAGCTCTCCAGTTGCATGAATAGTCTTGGATGCCCATTTTGGCCTTGTAGGGCTGTTAGGATCTACAATAAAATCATCACTATCAGACATATCAGAATTAGCATGTTCAACTATCTCTTCACTTACATTCAGAGGTTCTGGTGGTGAAGAGGCTTCTCCAACTTCCACTACTGCTAGGGGTTCTTCTTGAAACTGAACACACCTTTCAATGAAGGCTTTGTTTGTGCTAAAATTTATCAGCTTGTACCCTTTTGAATATTCATAGTACCCAACAAATAGACACTCTTGGCTTTGGGGCTGCAAAGCCTTTCTCTTTTATGTTGGAATTCTAGCCCAAGCCCTTGAGCCAAAAATCCTGAAATGGGTCACATCTGGCTTGTGCCCATTCCATGCTTTGAAAGGAGTCATACCATCAATATTTTTATGAGGAACCCTATTCTGGATATAGGCTGCACATTTCATAGCTTGGGCCCAGTACTTTGGTGGCAAAGTCTTAGCCTCCATCATGCATGTTGCCATCTCTTTTCGTGATCTATTCTTCCTCTCAGCAACACCATTCTGCTGTGGTGTGTAAGGGATAGAATGCTGCATCTGAATACCCGCATCTGCACAATATTGAATAAAATAAGACTTGACATACTCACCACCATTTTCAGATCTGAGGACCTTGAGTTTCCTCCCAGACTGGTTTTCAACCAAAGCCTTAAAGACTTTGAAGAGGCCAAAAACTTCAGACTTGTGTTTCAGGAAGTAAACCCAGCAATACCTGGAAAATTCATCTATGAAAGTCAATGCATATTTGTCCTGACTCATGTACATATGAGAGAATGGGCTAGCAACATCACTGTGGATAAAATCAAGAGGTGCAGAGGTTCTCTCATGACTAGCTCTCTCAAATTTATGCTATGGGTGTTTTCCTAGGATGCAACCTTGAAAGACTCCTTTGGAAAATTTTATCTTGGGTAACCCTATGACCATTTCTTTTTCACTAAGATCAGAAAGATAATTGTAATTTAGGTGGCTAAATATTTCATGCCAAATCTTGCTTGCCTCATTAGCATGAATCAGAAGAGCAGAGGGGTTTGAGTAGGGTAGGAAGTGTGAGAACATGTATACCTTTGAAGTATGATTTGCAACTCCTTTTGCAATGAATTTACCACTTGAGATCTCTATGATCTCAACTTCATCAGGGGAGAATATGACCTTATTTGGAGACCCTGTGTGGGTCATCTGATACACTGATAAGAGGTTAGAGGCAAGACCTAGAACATACAACACATTGCTGAACTTACCATGATCAAGATCAATCCTCCCTTTGCCCAAACTTTTAGTGAGAGAGTCATCTGCCAGTACTATTAGTGGACCTTTCGACATGTCAAAACCATATGTCTTGAAGCTCCAGAATCAATGATGAAACTAGGTGAGCTTGATGTGCCAGCAACCAATGCATGAACTCTCTCTCTATCTTCTGAACTTGATCCTCCTTCCCTCTTCTTTGGGCTGTCTGGAAGGGAGATGCCATTCTTCTCCAGGAGTTGGGTTAGCATTTCTATTTGCTTCTTCATGCAAGAGCTCAAAGAATGATTGCCCTTACTGCAATATGCGCACTTGATCATTTCTCCTTTATTCTTCTTCTTCTGGTAGTTATTCTTGGAACCTTGAGGCTCCTCTGGAGACTTGTTCTTGTCTCTCTTTTGCTTAGGTGGATTTTTAGCTTTCTTTTTTCTTTTTGAATCCACCCTCGAATCTCCAGCAACGAGAGCTTGGTATTTGGATGGTTTGATGGTGCCCATCATCACCAGTTTATCTTGTTGTTGTGTGAGAGATTCCATGAAATTTGCAAGGCTAGGCATCTTCCAGGTTTGAGCTGTCAACTTTGTGGCATAGAAGTTCGAAACAAACACTGAATAGTCAGGGCCAAGCTTCGAGAGTATGGCCAAGAATAGTTGATCATCCTTCTTTTCTATCCCACATTGTTTTAGCTGCTTAACAAGTGCTTTGAACTTGGAGAAATAGAGTTGCAGGGATTCAAAGCTATTTGGACTCAGGGAGATCTGTTCATTTTCGATTTGATGTCCCCTCATCTCATCTGTCTTTCCAAAAATATCAACAAGCTTCTCCCATACTTCATTTGGTGATGTCAATCCATTAAGATAGAAAAGGAGGTCTTTGGATATACTCAGACACAAGAGACCATAGGCCTCATCCCTCCTGTTGTGCCATTTTATCTTCTCTGTAGCTGCATTGGGCTCTGCTTCTATTGCCATAGTCACTATGTAGAGGCATTTCTCTCTCAACAGTATCTCCATCTCTGCTTTCCATTCAAAGAAGTTAAATGGAGTCAAGATGATCTTCTGAGATTGATCCATAGCTCAGAAATTTTCTCGGCAGGCAGTAGAATGCTCCCAGTCAATGATGTCGAACCTGCAAAACAAATTGGAAGGAGAGAAATTGATATACAAAGGCTCTGATACCATGTGGAAATTGAACCCAGTGTTAGAACAATTACACTCACCTCAATTGCCAATTGCACATGCAAAATTACTCACCAAAGAGATTGAATATGGAGCTGAACACTAAACTGTATTGAATAAGTGTACAATAGCCAACCCTATGAAGTCGTGGGCTGGCACAATAAATAATTACATGGGGGATTCAAATGCATGAATATGCCATTCAAATCTAGTCAAAAGCAAGCTTACTAAATCTAAGCAAATCCCTCATAGGTGCATAAAGTAGTTTCCAAAACTGTCTAGGAGCTCATGAATTGGAAAAATCAATTAGGCAAGATAATAGTGGATGGAAGGACAACTCATACATGATTTTCATAGGAGAAAAGAGTGGAGGATGTGTAGGAAAAAAAACAAGTTAACCTCACGTAGTCAAACTTTCCCAATTGCCTTAATGCACTGAAAAAGTAGACAATAAAGCAGAAAAAGAAGACAGGCGCTAGGGAGGACAGGAATAAAGTAGATTTGATTCCAGGAGGTTTCCCAAGCACTCCATGACTCAAAATTAGCAAGTTTGACCACTATGGATGTGTTGATGACAACTTGCATAAGGTGGAATATGGAAACTAGGAAAATAAGACAAAAATGGATTAATTAATGTCTAAGGTAGCTAACTATGGGTTGATTATTCTAACACCCTGCAACCATACACATTGAGTTGCTGTATTTACAACTCCTCTGTACTCTGCTTCTGTAGATGAGAGTGCAATGGCACTCTGTTTCTTGCTTGACCAGCTGATTGGTCCTTCATCAAGCATGAACACATATCCTGATGTTGACTTTTGATATATGTTGTCATCTGCCCAATCACTGTCAGTAAACCCAATCAAATCAAGATCAGATTTAGCTTTGTAAAAGATCCCATGGTGCCTTGTTCCGTGAACAAAGTTAAGGATCCTTTTGGCTGCTCTCCAATGGATATCATGAGGCTGATCCATGTATATTGAAGCCACACTTACTGCATAAGAAATATCAGGTCGAGTATGTGTAAGATACAGCAAACATCCAATCAATTGCCTATACAGTGTATTGTTTACCATAGGTGAAGAATCAACTTCTTCAAGCTTAACTCCTGAAAGGAAAGGAGTCTTGCTTGGCTTGCAATCCTTCATGTTGAATTTGTTCAGAAAATCCAAGGCATACTTGGACTTATGTAATTTGATTCCATCTTTGGTTTGAGCAATCTCAAGCCCCAAGAATTGGATCAATAACCCCAAATCAGTCATGCAGAAGGCATGGTTCATTGCATCCTTCAAGGAGGCAGTTTCATCCTTTGAGCTTCCTGTAATGAGAAGCTCATCAACATACAAAACAATGATCATTAATGAACCATGAATCAATTTCAAATAGACATTTGGATCTGACTTGCATCGAACAAAATTCAGTGATAGCAGAAAGCTATCAATCTTGGCATACCAAGCCGTGGGGGCTTGATTAAGCCCATACAATGACCTCTTTAGCCTGCACACAAGAGATGGATTAGTAGCAAATCATTGAGGCTTCTGCATGTAAATATCTTTAGTGAGATCTCCATTCAGGAAAGCACACTTCACATCCATGTGATGTACCTCCCACTGCTTCGAAGCTGCAATGGCTAAGGCTAGCCTGATGGAGTCCATCTTTGCCACTGGTGCAAAGGTCTCATTGTAATATATTCCATGTACCTATGAGTATCCCTTAGCTACAAATCTATCCTTGTATTTCAAAGGTGAACCATCAGCAGCAAATTTGGTTTTGTAAACCCACTTACACTGAACTAGCTTCTTCCCTGGGGGAAGATCAACCAGCTCCTAAGTGTTGTTCTTCTGGAGTGAGCTGAACTCTTCTTTCATGGCTGTTTTCCATCTTGGATCATTTGCTGCATCTTCATATATCTATGGGTCTGATTCAACCATCAGATAGAATTTCTCTACAAACATAGGATCTTTCATGCACAGAGCACTGTCAAACTGAGATCTAGTCCTTCGAGGATCATTAGGATTTCTAGCTAGTTCTCCAGCTGCATGACTGGTCTTTTTTGCCCATTTTGGTCTTGTAGGACTGTTAGGATCTGCAATTAAATCATAATTATTAGACATATCAGAATCAGAAAGTTCAACTATCTCTTCACTTACATTCAATGGTTCTGGTGGTGAAGAGGATTCTCCAACTTCCACTGCTGCTAAGGGATCTTCTTGGAACTGAACACTCCTTTTAATGAAGGATTTTTTTGTGCTCAAATTGATCAGCTTGTACCTGTTTGAATCTTCAGAGTACCCAACAAATAGACACTCTTGGCTTTGGGGCTGCAAAGCCTTCCTCTTTTCTGTTGGAATTCTAGCCCAAGACCTTGAGCCAAAAATTCTGAAATGGGTCACATATGGCTTGTGCCCACTCCATGATTTGAAAGGAGTCATACCATCAAGCTATTTATGAGGCACCCTATTCTGGATATAGGCTGCACAGTTTATAGCTTTGGCCCAAAACTTTGGTGGTAAAGTCTTAGCCTCCATCATGCATGTTGCCATCTCTTTCAGTGATCTGTTCTTCCTCTCAGCAACACAATTTTGCTGTGGTGTGTAAGGGATAGAATGCTGCATTTGAATACCTGCATCTGCACAATATTGAATGAACTCAGACTTGACATACTCACCACCATTGTCAGATCTGAGGACCTTGAGTTTCCTCCCAGAATGGTTTTCAACCAAAGCCTTAAAGACTTTGAAGAGGCCATAAACTTCAGACTTGTGTTTCAGAAAGTAAACCCATCAATACCTGGAAAAGTCATCTATGAATGTCAATGCATATTTGGCCTGACTCACAGACATATGAGGAAATGGGTCAGCAACATCATTGTGGATCCACTCAAGAGGTGCAGAGGTTCTCTCATGACTAGCTTTCTCAAATTTATGCTCTGGGTGTTTTCCTAAGATGCAACCTTGACAGACTCCTTTGGAAAACTTAATCTTTGGTAACCCTATTACCATTTATTTTTCACTAAGATCAAAAAGATACTTGTAATGAAGGTGGCCAAATATTTCATGCCAAATATTTCTTGCCTCATTAGCATGAATCAGAAGAGCAGAGGGGTTTGAGTAGGGTAGGAAGTGTGAGAACATGTATACCTTCGAAGTATGATTTGCAACTCCTTTTGCAATGACTTTACCACTTGAGATCTCTGTGATCTCAACTTCATCAAGGGAGAATATGACCTTCTTTGGAGACCCTGTGTGGGTCATCTAATACACTGATAATAGGTTAGAGGCCAGACCTGGAACATACAATACATTTATGAACTTACCATGGTCAAGATCAATCCTCCCTTTGCCAAAACGTTCAGTGAGAGAGTCATCTCCCAGTACTTTTGGTGGACCTTTCGACATGTCAAGTGAGGTGAATGCCTCCTTGATTGAAACCATATGTCTTAAAGCTCTAGAATCAATGATGAAACTAGGTGAGCTTGATGTGCTAGCAACCAATGCATGAACTCTCTCTCTGTCTTCTGAATTTTATCCTCCTTCCCTCTTCTTTGAGCTGTCAGGAAGGGAGATGCCATTCTTCTCCAGGAGTTGGGTCAGGATGTCTATTTGCTTCTTCATGCAGGAGCTTTTATAATGATTTCCCTTACTGCAGTATGCACACTTGCTCATTTCTCCTTTGTTCTTCTTCTTCTGAGGGTTATTCTTGGAACCTTGAGGCTCCTCTGGAGACTTGTTCTTGTCTCTCTTTTGCTCAGGTGGCTTCTTAGCTTTATTCTTGCCTTTTGAATCCACCCTCAAATCTCCAGCAACCAAATATTGGTCTTTGGAAGGTTTGATGGTGCCCATCATCACCAATTTATCTTGTTCTTATGTGAGAGATTCCATGAAATATGCAAGGCTAGGAATTTTCCAGTCTCGAGCTGTCAACTTTGTGGCATGGAAGGTCGATACAAACATTCAATAGTTAGGGCCAAGCTTTGAGAGTATGGCCAAAACCAGTTTCTCATCCTTCTTTTTGATCCCACATTGTTTTGGCTACAAAACAAGGGCTTTGAACTTGGAAAAATAGAGTTGCAGGGATTCAAAGCTATTGGGACTCAGGGAGATCAATTCATTTTCAATTTGATGTCCCCTCATCTCATCTGTCTTACCAAAAATCTCAACAATCTTCTCCCATACTTCATTTGGTGATGTCAATCCATCAAGATGGAAAAGGAGGTCTCTGGATATGCTCAAACACAGGAGACCATAGGCCTCATCCCTCCTGTTGTGCCATTTAATTTTCTCTGTAGCTGAATTGGGATCTGCTTCTATTTCCATAGTCACTCTATAGAGGCCTTTCGATCTCAACAGTATCTCCATCTCTGCTTTCCATTCAAAGAAGTTAAATGGAGTCAAGATGATCTTCTGAGATTGATCCATAGCTCAGAAATTGTCCCTTCAGTCAGCAGAATGCTCCCAGTCAATGATGTTGAACCTGTAATAACAAATTGGAAGGAGAGAAATCGATCTATAAAGGCTCTGATACCATGTGGAAATTGAACCCAGGTGTTAGAACAATTACACTCACAAAAATTGTCAATTACACATGCAAATTACACACAAAGGAGACTGAATATGGAGTTGAACACTAATCTGTATTGAATAAGTGTACAATAGCTAACACTGTGAATTCATAGGCTGCCACAATAAATAATTACATGAGATATTCGAATGCATAAGGATGCCATTCGAATTTGGTCAAAAGCAGGCTTACTAAATCTAAGCAAATCCCCCATAAGTGCATAAAGCAGTTTCCAAATCTGTCTAGGAGCTCACGAATTGGAAAAATTAGTTAGGAAAGCTAATAGATGATGGAAGGACAACTCATACATGCTTTTCTTAGGAGAAAAGAGTGGAGGATGTTGAGGACAAAAAAAAGTTCACTTCACCTAGTCAAACTTTCCCAATTGCCTTAAAACTCAGAAAAAGCAGGCAATAAAGCAGAAAAAGCAGACATGCGCTAGGAAGGCTAGGAATAAAGCAGATTTGATTCCAAGTGGTTTCCCAAGCGCTCCATGACTCAAATTTAGCAATTTTTACCACTTTGGATGTGTGGAGGACAACTTTCATAAGGTGGAATATGGAAACTAGGAAAATAAGACAAAAAATGGATTAATTAATGTCTAAGGTAGCTAACTATGGGTTGATTATCCTAACACTTAACAGATCCGAGACATGTTCACTTGATTACTACAAAGCATATTCTGAGATACCTGAGAAGTACGGTTGATTATGGGCTCAAGTATGATGTGAATCAAAAGATTAACCTGGAGGGTTATGTTGATTTAGATTGGGCAGGAAGTGCCATCAATAGGAAGAGCACTTCAGGGTGTTGCTTCAGCATGGGATCAAGTGTGATCTCTTTGTTTAGCAGGAAGGAATCCTGTGTGGCACTGAGTACAACTGAAGCAGAGTATGTCGCATCTTGTTCAGCTAGTTGTGAGGCAGTATGGCTCAGGAAGCTATTGTCTAATTTATTTGATCTCCAGTTGGATGCTACTTGTATACATTGTGACAACCAGAGTTGTGTGAAGTTGTTAGAGAACCCACTGTTCCATTAACAAGTCGAAGCATATCGAGATCAAGTATCACTATATCAGGGATATGGTGCAAAGGGGAGCAGTGAAGCTCCAATATGTTGCGACAGACGATCAGATAGCTGATGTGCTGACGAAGCCATTGGCTAGAGTGAAGTTTGAGTACTTCAGGGAGAAGCTTGGTGTTCTCCAGATTGAGGTTCCCTCCAAGGGGAAGTGATGAGTTCGTAAGCCATTCTGATGAGTAGGTCAAATGTAAGGGCTGAGCCATTTTGTCATGGTGAGAGGATTGGTTCCTTCCATGTCAGATATGAGTGTTGAGCCATTCTGATATGACTGTAGGATTGGTTACTACATGATCAGATATAAGGGCTATTTCCATTCATGGAATGGAGCTTCCTGGTGAGTTACCAGGAATACTTGGTATTGGACTGAGGGCCTTTCTGATACGATTGTAAGATGTAGTCTTACATGATCAGATGTGAGTGCATGGCCATTCTGATGTGATTGAGGGATGTGTTCCCACTTGATCATATATAAGGGCCGTTTCCATTCTGTCATGGTGAGAGGATTGCTTCCTGCCATGTCAAATGTGAGTGTTGGCCATTCTAATGTGATTGTAGGATTAGTTCCTACATGATCAGATGTAAGGGATACCACCTTTCTGACGAGTAGGTTAGATGTGAGTGCTGGCCATTCTAATGTGATTGTAGGATTATTTCCTACATGATCAGATGTAAGGGATACCGCCTTTCTGATGAGTAGGTCAGATGTGAGTGCTGGCCATTTTGATGTAGTATTAGTTCCTACATGATCAGATATAAGGGCTACCACCTTTCTGACGAGTAGGTCAGATGTGAGTGCTGGCCATTCTGACGAGTAGGTCAGATGTAAGGGCTACTACCATTCTATGAATGGAGGCACCTGGTCATTTACCAGGAACCCTCAGTCTAGGACTGAGTGCCTTTCTGATGAGTCAAGGTCAGATGTAAGTGCTCTTCCTTTCTGATGAGTCAAGGTTAGATGTGAGTGCTGGCCATTCTAACTTAGGGTTAGATATAAGGGCTACCAAATACCTACAAGGAGGTAGGCCTACAGGCAACATGAAAAAGGGATGGCTCTGTAGAGATTCCAGTGACGAGAAGAATCATGAGATAGCACATATGATGATGACCCAGTGATGATCCAAATCGAGCTATGATTTAGATCCAGTTATGATATCTCCGAGATGATCCAGATTGAGTGATGATCCAGATCCAGCAGTGATGATCCAGATCCAGTGATGATAACCCCATGATGATCCAGATCGAGTGATGATCCAGATCCAGTGATGATGATCCAGATCGAGTGATGATCTAGATCCAGATGAAGATGACTTGAAGATGAAGATGAATTGAAGATGAATATGAAAAGAAATTGATGATGACCCAGATGATACAGAGAAGAAGACTTGTGCTGAAAATTGTGTCAAGAGAATACCTTCCTAGTTAAGAGGGAGTGTTGATGTATATGTAACTTTAGAATGTATTCACTTGTGTTTCTTATGTATTGTAACCCGATGTTTATTCCGGAATGTATTTGTAATGTACTTGAGTCATCTCATGCCCCGATGTTCCTATTGGGAGTTTCTATAATATAAACAAGTCATGTCAAGTCAAGGTGCGTAACCCTCCTATTGTCTAAGGGTTAAAGTCCCCGCAGTTTCGGGGCACTAGGGTTATTAGAGTCTCCTAGAGAAGTCGGCCCTAGAAGGGTTTAGTCATGTCGGGAATTAGTATAAATAGAGAGCTAGCCTCTCTATTTAGTACACACTCACTGACACTTAGTTGTAGCACATAGATGAGGAAGAAGAAGACACTGGGGTAAGGAAGAAAGAGGTTACTGCTGTCGGGAGATCATCTTACTGTTTTGGGGTTTTTACTTTTGATGCTGATTCTATCTCTGAGGAAGTTTCGAGGTTTTCTCCATTTATGCTTTCCCTGAGGAAAAACACTGTGTTCATTGTCTCTTGTGTTTGATTGCTGTACTTGTTATTCTCTCAGTTAAAGATCCTAACATAATGCTAGCTTGAATGATAAAATATAACAACAAATATTCCCTCCCTTCCTGAAGGATTGATCTTGGTCCTCTTTTCTTTTGGTATGTGTATATACACCAGACAGCTAAATATCCTAAGATGGATGACTTCTAGTTTCTCACCTAAGAAATCCTCTTCTAGATTGTTGTTTTCTAGTAGTTGGTGAGGTGAACGGTTATGTGCATACACAAATGTCCTTGCTGCTTCTTCCCACAAGGGATTCATAAGATCCTTTTCATGTAGCCTTGATTTTGTTGCTTCCATTATCGTTCTATCTTTCTTCTACAATGCCATTCTATTGAGGATTGTAGGGAGTGCTCAAATTCCTCTTCATCCTAGATTCTTTGTGTTAGCACTATTTTGGTTAACAATTGAGATGAAAAGGATTGAGGTGAAATAAGGGTGTTGTATGCAAAAGTTTGAAAATATGACCAAGGGGTGATGAAATAAGTGCTAAATTGGAGACCAAGGTTTTTATATTCTCATAAAATGATAGGCTAAGGTTTGTAAAAGGATAAAAAATAAACAAAATAACGCTTATGGTATATAGTGAAAGTTTCAATGGTCTTGATTTCGAGGGAGGAAGATCTACGACGGGTAGTGGATCTGATGTTTAAAGATGCAAGGTTAAAGTTAAGATGGTGATCATCAAAAAATATTATGGTCCATTCAAATCCACGATGGAGGAAAAAGGAAGATGAGATCAACGATGGATATGAAATTTGCTGCGAGAAGATGATAAAAAAAAGATGACCGGGAATGGGCGGAAAGTTTAAAATGTAGATTAAATAAATGGTGAAGATGAAAGATGGACAAGATTAATGGCGGAGATAGGGTCCACTGGGAGAACATGCATGACCAATAATAAATTGAGGATCAACAAAACTATTAAAGACCACCCTTGATCAATGATTGATATAGTAGATGGATGAGATCAATGGCTATTAGGTGATCTTCCCAGAGAAGATGCTCACTAATTAGAAAATCATGGGACAACATAAATAAAGGTGATGTTTAAAGGATCGAGGGAATCAACAATGTGATATGGAAATCAAACAAATGTACAATGGATAGGTAATTCGCTGAGGGAATTTGCACGATAGATATGCAGGATGTTATGCAACAGAATAAAAGGGTTAAAGTTAAAGAGAGGTTAATATCAATGGTTCAAAAGAGATAAAAGTTCAATATAAGGTTAAAAAGTGATATGTTCTTTTGACATGCATGGAGGTTAAATAACATTTCCCCAGCGGAAAATATACCGCCTTCCACGTAGATGAAAGAGAAGGGTTCCTCTAGAAGGAAGTGGTAGGAGGAAACCACTTTCCTTGATTCCGAAACCACCTTTTCGAGAATATTATAAAAGGTGGAAGCATGTGTTCAAGGGATAATTATCATATAGTGCATTGGGAGAAGAAATTATTTTCTAAGTGGACGAATCCAACTCAGAAAACCATCTCTCTAACCATCAATATTCCAGGTAGGACACGTTTTCACCCACCTAGTAATATTTAAAATGGATAGTGGAGGTGAAGTTGAGACCTAATTTTTAGAGTTCCATAAGTTGGATGAAGTTTTTGAAGATAGATATGGTGGCATATTTGACATTGTTCTGTCTTTGGTTCCATACTCCAATTGAAAAACAAGTTGGAAGCTTTTAGAGCACAGTGAACTGATCTACACGGTGTATTCCATTCCCATTTTTATTATTTTTGTCTAGATCAAACCCTAAATTTATTATATTTTATTAACTGGTGTGCATCAAATTACTCTTCCTCCGAGAGAGTAATCATGGAATCTTCTAAAACCAAAATCCTATGCCATGTAAATTCCATTATCGTTTGAGATTCTCTTGTAGTCCCTCCTCCATTCACTTAGAGAAAAGAGAAATCTATAGAAAAATACCTAATTAAGTCAATCAGGCATGAAACCATTGAAGAGAAGAAGCCATTTTTCTCCATATGCTTTAGAACTGATGTATCCCTTGCTAACCAACCCTTTCCCCTGGATGTAAATCTGTTTAATGAAGAGTCAATACTGGTTATTTCAATGTTGAGTCAATTTTTAGGTATACATATAGACATGTTTGTCCGTGAATTATAAATGATTTTTTTATTCAAAATCACAAAAATCTTGAGACTAAAGCATAATCTTATAGAAGATTCAAGACAATTTACACACAAAATGACATAACAGTGTTGCAATTAGAGGTTGTAGCTATATATTATCAATAATAAATAGTGATTTAGTGATACAATGTCATACACTTGCATGAATAGCAAAAAAATTCGAATCCCAAGGAGGTCATTCAAATTGGAAACATGAGAGTGGCTTAGCTGTCAGTTAGCCACACTAAACACACTAGTTAACCACTAATCATAGCCATTATTGAATCTATTTGAGTCCTAACTGAATCGGAGGGCAGTAATGACTGAGTCTAACTGAATAAAACTTAACTCCATGTAAATCAGTAGGTGGGGGTGCATATCTAACTCAAGTCAGCTCCGATGAAGTGAAGTGAACTGAGCTAGTCACCAGAAGTTGTTGGAGGAACCTTAGATCATTCCAGTTAATCCAAATCAGCCCAAAATAGACAAATGGATGAGGAAGGCACTTTTCCAACTCAACTTAACTAATTCTTAGGTGAAACAACAATCACTTAACTAATTGGTGCACTTATGACAAGAAGATCACCCGAGAGTTTCTCCTTGATTGAATGAGGAAGCCTAGTTAGCCTCCCTGATTGAAGGAGAAGGCTTAGTTGGCCTCCCTAATTAAAGGAGTGTGCTGGTGTTGATGTTGATGTTAGGAGTGTGCTGGTGTTTTGATGCTGATGTCAGTAATTTGAGTCAATTGAATTAGGATAGTGGGTAATTAGGAAAAATTTATCAATTAAGGGTGTGTGGGTTGGATAATGACTCCAACACCCCCCCTTAAGCTACTCTCAGGTAGAGGAGTAAAAAAAAATTCTAGTGCCCCAAAAACAAAGGACATAGGTCACCCTATACAAAAATTAACTCTAAAATGCTCAAAATAAATGCTAAGTGACGAAACAGGGAAACCCCCCCCTCAAGCTGAACATTGAAGAAGTAACCGCCTTCACCCTAATGAACTCATCCCCAACAGTGAACATAGGTAAGTGAAATTTTTCCTAGTAAATTTTTTGGTGAAAATATCTAGAATTTGCTCATATGTAGGCCAGTATTACAGAACAATTGTCCTATCATGCACCAACTCCCTGATGTAGTGCATGTGGATCTTAACACATTTGGTCCTTTGCCACTGAATTGGATCCATTGATATATTGATAGCACTTTTTTTTTCACAAAATATGATTGTGGAAAAAAGCGCTACCAATATCAAACTCTAATAGAATGCCTTGCAGCCAAACTTATTGGATGCAAGCATTCACTGCTCCCCTGTACTTGGCCTCTGCTGAAGAAAGTGAAATGGTAGTATGATTTTTGCTGGACCAGGAAATGGGGACACCACCAAACATAAACACATACCTGGAACTGGAATTATGATCTATGGAATCCCCTTCCCAATCTAAATCTGTAAGACTGAGCAACTCTAGCTCAAAATATGGAGCATAGTGAATGCCGTAGGATCTAATGCCCTGAATTTACTGAAGGATCCTCTTGGATGCCTTCCAATGGAGCTCATGAGGCTGCTGCATATAAATTGATAGAGCATTCATGGCATAAGAAATATCAGGCCTTGAATGTGTCAAGTATAGCAAGCTTTTGATCAACTCACGGTAAATTGTGGAATCCATGGGTGGAGTGGATTTTCCCTCTTCAAGACAAATTCTTGAGAGGAAAGGAAATGGTGCAACCTTGAAATAAGCCATGTTAAACTTAATTAACAGGTCTGCAATATATTTTTACCAAGTTACCATTATACCATCATATTCTTGTGTGATTTCAAGCGCAAGAAACTATCTTAGCAAGCCCAAATCACTCATTTCAAAAGCATCATGAAGAGTAGTTTTTATAAAGGAAATTGAAGCAATTGTGCTTCCTGTTATAAAAATATCATCAAAATATAATACTATGATAAGAATATTACCATCATACTTCTGCAAATATACATTAGGATAAGATTTGCATATTTGGAAGTTTTCTGAGACCAGAAAGGCATCCATTTTGGCATACCAAGATCTTGGGGCCTGTTTCAACCCATATAATGATTTATGCAACTTACACACCAAGGAAGGATCTGATGTATAGAATTCAGGATGCTTCATGTATATATACTCTTCTAGGTATCCATGAAGAAAATAACTCTTGACATCCATGTGATGCACCTCCCAGTGCTTGGATGTGGCAATGGCCAAAAATAGCCTTATGGAATCCATCTTTGCCACCAGTGCAAAGGTCTCATGATAGTCCACTCCTTGGACTTGGGAGAACCCTTTTGCAACAAGATGTGCTTTGTACTTGCAGGTTGTTCCATCTTCAGAAACCTTTTTCCAATATACCCACTTGCATT
The DNA here is from genome assembly GCA_001517045.1 of Pseudotsuga menziesii. NCBI lineage: Eukaryota > Viridiplantae > Streptophyta > Pinopsida > Pinales > Pinaceae > Pseudotsuga > Pseudotsuga menziesii. The sequence continues at coordinate 534,212 of LPNX011125745.1, read as the reverse complement.
GAACCAATTTCCTCCCAAGTGGAAGGGAAACTAGTTCCCAAGTTGCATTTTTTCGAAGAGAGTTGAACTCTTCGTCCATTGCAGCTTGTCATATCAAATATTTTTGAGCATGGTAGTAGGAATTTGGATCATACCAAATAATTAAATAACAAGTATCATACAGTAAGTAATCATGACAATAGAGAGCAATACCCACTCTTTGAAAATCAGACTAGGATCTTCTTGGATCAGCAAAATTTCCAATGTTTGTCCTAGCAGAAGAGAGTGTCTTTTTGGCCCAAGTTGGGATATGAGTTGACACATCAGAATATGATTCTAAACCTGATATATTTTTATAACTGATATCAGAAATCATATATGCAATATCATATCCTTCATTCCCATTTTCATTAGCCAAATGATCAGTAGAACAAGAGGGAATTTCAACAATGTTTTTCTTGCCTAGTTCTACCTCTTGGAGAGGTTCTTCAAAACAAACGCTTCTCTAAATGAATATATGTTTGGTTATAATATTCATAAGTTTGAATCCATTAGATTCTTATGAATATATAATGAACAAACATTAATACTTTTTGGTTGCAAATATTTCCTGTTGTCTAGTGGAATTCGAGCCCATGCAGTGGACCCAAAAACCTTGAAATTTGACACATCTGGTTTGTGTCCAAAATAGGCTTCGAAAGGAGTATTTAATTTCACGGAATAGTGAGGGAATCTATTCTGAATGTGAGTGGAAAAATTCATAGCCTCAGCCCATATATTTTGATCCAAACCTTTGGCTTCTAGCATGTAGGTAGTCATCTCTTTGAGGTCCGGTTTTTCTTTTCCGCTACACCATTTTGCTAGGGTGTGTAGGGAATGGAGTGGTGGATTTGGATCCCAATATAAGCACATATTTGAAGAAATTCAGACTTAATATACTCTCATCCATTATCAGATATGAGAGACTTTATCTTCCACCTAGATGCATTCTCAACCCGTTATTTAAACTCAATGAATCTTTCCAAAAGTTCATATTTTTTATTTAGGAAGAAAACCCAAGTGTACCTAGAAAATCCATCGATGAAGGTGAGTACATACCATGAACTACTCATGGATGTTATAGGCATGGATCCACTGATATCATAATGAATCATCCCAAAAATACTTTTTGCACAACTTTCCTTTCCCCAATCAAACTTGTGGTCGGGGTGTTTGCCGACAATGCAACCTTTGCAAATTCCATTGGAAGTTTTGATGGTTAAGAGGCCTTCAAACATGGAATGTTTCTGAAGTTGCTGCAAGTATTTTAATTTCAAATGAAAAAATATCTCATGCCAAATAATACTAACCTCATTCCCATGAGTCAGAAGAGAGGTGGGATTTGTATCCGCCACAAACTTGGAAAACTCATAGGCCTTAGTAGTGTGATTTGCTATGCCTGTTGCAATGAGTTTAATGGATGCAATATCTGTGATTTAAACATCATTTGGGATGAAATTCAATCTCTTGGACACTCTGGTGTGTGTCATTTGATATACACTCAACATAGTGGAGGCCAAGGAGGGTACATATAGAACATCAAAAAAGTCACCATGTTCAAGTTTTTCATTACCTTTTCCTTTAAAAATGATCTAAGAATCATCTCCCATGTGGATGGGAATGATTTTGTCAGATTCCAAGGATGAGAAGGATTCTTTGCTTGCCATCATATGGTTCAAAGCACCAGAGTCTATGAGGATATCTCTAGGCTTCGAAGTACTTTCCATGAGGGCATGTCCTCTTTCTGGCTGGATGTCCTGATCATGATTATCTCTCTTCTAAACACTCTCCGAAAGATTGATATTGTTCCTCTCAAGGAGAAGATTCATTTCATCAATATTTTTCTTCATGCAGGCATGTTCAAGGTGAAATCCCTTCCCGCAATAGGAACACTTGGATTTTTATTTTCCTTGGTTTCCTTTGTTCTTGTGCTTCTTTGAGTCGAAAGGCTCTTCTTGCTGTTGGTTCTTCTCCTTTGGATTCAGAGCATCAAAATTAGTCTTTTGATTCTTTTTCTCTCATTTAACCTTCATATCTTTGGGCCCCAAAGCAAAAAGTGCTTGATCTTTGGAGGATCTGATGATCCCCATCTGCACATGCTTGTCATGCTTGTTTGTGAGGGACTCAATGAAGGAATTGAGAGAAGCAATTTTATAATTTGGGGTTGTTAGCTTCCTGGTATGGAATGTGGAAACAAATACTAAGTAATTAGATCCAAGTTTGGAAAGAATGGAGAGATTGAGCTGATCATCCTCTTTCTCCTCTTCACACTACTTCGACTAGAGCACTAGGTGATTGAATTTGGTGAAGAATTCATTGAGAGTTTTTAAATTGCTTGGGTGAAGAGAAATTAGCTCATTCTCTAGCAGATAAATCCTCATGTCATCTTGCTTATCAAATAGATAATCAAGTTTATCCCAATTTTCCTTCATATTCTTCAATCCAGTGACATGGAAATGAAGATCTTTGGAAATCGACACACACAGAAACCCAAAAGCTTCATCCATCTTGTTCTGGTATCTTTCCTTGTCTACAACATGGTTTGGCTCCATCTCAGTGTCCATTGTGACTCTGTAGAGTCCCTTGGCACACAATTGAATCTCTATGTCTCCCTTCCATTGGTGGTAATTGAAAGGAGTAAGAGGATCCAGAGAATAAGAATCCATTTTTCTACTGTAGTGAATGCAGTAGAAGTCTTCCAAAAAAACCTGCAAAAACAAAAAAAGGGCACTGTAAGGTCGAACAACCTACACTTTTCAGGTTTTCATCACACCCAGCTTATTCAATTAAGCTAGCTTGATCAACAATTGCTTTGCTTAGGATTTGAGTGGTAAACCTTTAGTTTTTGGTGCAGTGTTGGAAATTTTGAACTTTTTTGCTCAAAATGCATGCTACATCTGTCAAAAATATTTTTTTTGAGAAGAAGAGCTTCATCCCGCCGTGGTTCTGATACCATGTGAAATTTAGTGACATCAATATTGATACGAAAGAATAATATTACAGAATATTCAAGATAATTTACACACAAAATGACATAACCGTGCTGCAATTAGAGGTTGCAGCTGTATATTGTCAATAATCAATAATGAGATAGTGATACAATGTCATACACTTGCATAAATATAAAAAAAAATTTAATCCCAAGGAGTTCATTCAAATTGGAAACATGAGAGTGGCTTAGCTATGAGTTAGCCACACTAAACACACCAGCTAACCACTAATCATAGGCATAATTGACTCTAGCTGAGTCCTAACTGAATCGGATGGCGGAAATGACTGAGTCTAACTGAATAGAACTCAACTACATGTGAATCGGTAGGTGGGGGTGCATATATAACTCAAGTAAGCTCCGATGAAGTGAACTCAATTGAACTAGTCACCATAAGTTATTGGAGGTGCCTTATATCACTCCAGTTAACCCAAATCATCCCAAAATAGACAAATGGACGAGGAAGGCACTTTTCCAACCCAGCTTAACTGATTATTAGCTGAAACAACAATCAGTTAACTAATTTGTGCACTTATGACAAGCATATCACCCCATATTTTATCCCTGATTAAAGGAGGAAGCCTACTTAGCCTCTGTAACACCCTGATTTTGACCCCGTTGCATCAATGTATATGATGTAAATATTATGTGAAAACATGACAAGGAGCTCAAGGCCAAGGCCCTATCATTGATTGATGTTGGATAAAGGCGATCATTGTTGATGCCTATGGTTTCTGTACTAAGTCAAGCATCTTTGTAAACATCATGTAAATATGCATATTAATGAAAAACCCACAACCATCTATGTCAATGCAACGAATAATGAGACGAGGGCATGATTTTACTAAGGGTAAAGCAGTGGGAATGTTAACCTTGAACCTATTTGGGGAAAATCCATGTGTCATGGGGAGAACCCATCAGAACTGTCAACTACCCTCTTTCTTGTCTTTTCTTCCTAACCATTTATTCTGCCAGAAGGTGGTTGAGGTAGTTATTGCTTGGAAGGGAAGAGTATGGGAAATTTGCTTGATAAAATGTGGTAGAATGTGCTTGATAAACCTAGTGTGGAACCTCATAGTAATATAAGAGTGGCTGGTGAACCTTCCATGCACATCTTGAAGAGCACTGGAAGGGAAGGTGTATCCTGAGGGACTGTGGAGCAAAGAAGGGGACACTTCCTTGTGTTGGGTGTGTAGGTAGAGGGGGATCTAGGCTAGATAGATCTTGTGAAGGTGTCCTTAGCTCTATAGATGAGCTCATTAGCTTAGCAGTTCTTCCTTCCCATTGCGTTAGAAGCCTGATAAACCCAACTGGAAAGATGGCTTGGTTGGTAGCCTGTTAAACCCATTTGTTGGCTTGGCTGTGTCTGTTGCACCTGACCTTGTGAGAAACCTTTGGCTGCATAGTATGTTAAACCAAACTGTGAATGCTGGCTTGGATAGGTAGCCTGATAAACCCAACAGTGAGATGGCTTGACTGTGTATAGTTTGTTAAACCCAACTGTCGGCTTGATTGGTCCCTGAGGTGAAAGTTGGCTTGACTGTGATCAGTCTGTGTAACCCAACTGTGAGATGGCTTGGCTGAGTGTCCTGTGAAACCCATATGTGCGGATGTTTTCCCTTGTAGCCTATGAAACCCAACTGTGTTGGCTTGGATGAGTTTGATTGCATCCTTGGCTATGTATGAGTCTGCTAGTGTTCCCTTATCCCTATAGGAAACCATGCCCAGCTCGGGGGTGGCAGTATTGCTGAGAGATTAAGGAGCACACTGGCCTATGGTTGGGTGGAACGTTGCAGCGACATAGCTGGTTGTGAGACAAGCTTTCTTCAAGATAAGTGTTATTGTCTACATAATTCTTTGTAACTGTAATTCTTGCATTGTATTTGCTTGATGGAATGTGATGAAAATGTTGCTATGTTGAGTTTTGCATTGTTTCTTAAATAACTACAATCATAGGCATCTATGTATGTTTTTCCTTCAATGCATTTTATTAAGTTGCAGGGTAGAGTGGCTAGCTTGGTAATGGCCTGGATGATCAGACTGATCCATGGATTCAGTTGAAAAGCTAAGTTTTCTACTAGAAATGCTCATTTGTGCAATTTGCGGGATTAAGGATTTTGCGGGATGCAGGATGCGGAATGTCGTTTCACATATTTTTCATTTCCGCAGATTTCCCTTCCACAATTTTCCCTCTAGAACTTGCGAGATGCAGGATGTGGGATCGCGGTGTTGTGGTTTCTATATTTCTAATCCGACAAGGTTAAGTTTCCACACTGTCGATCTTCGTGGGATGATTCTCCTCCATTGATCTGTTTCCGTTGTGGGATGTGGGTTGCCGGAAAGTGTTATTGAAATTTTGTAACTATTGACCCCGCAACTCGGGATTTCTGCACCATTGATTTTTGTGGGTATGTGCTGAGCCGTCGATGTAGTTCTATCTGCAAGATCGCCTGTGATCATTGGTTTCTGTCCTTTTTTCTCTTTGTCATTCGATCTCCTATGATATTATTCCTTGCAGAGCATTGGATTGATTGTTGAAGGATGAGAGGAAGCATGACAGTGTTGGAAACGCTGATATGTGGTTCATGGCCATGCCCTGTGTTCGATGAACAGTGAAGGTTCTTGATGAAATTTTTAATTCCACATGATTTTGGGGCATGGGTACATGACATTCTGGTATCAGAGCTGCTGGTTACAACATTGGGCCCCGATAGGCCAGGTGACAGTCAGTAAATGGCTTTGATTTTGAATTACAGTGTAACTAACAAATAGTGCAGGTAACACATTTTGCAGAGTCATAGGACATTTTGGAAAAGTAAGTTGTGGTTCAGCCATAAGAACTCATGACGAATATGATGCCCGAGACTCCTACGAGCATGCACGAGATTCCATGGGGGAAAATGTCCGAGTTGGAAATGATGACATAGAGTCTAATGGAAGGAAGGAGATTCCAAGAGACACTGCCAGATATTGCAGCCACCATGAGAAGCTTGATTAAAGCCCAAGAAGAGAAACATCAATTGAATGCTGCTATGTTGTAGATTCTGATAGACTCGTAAAGAAGGATAGACTCTGGACAGGGTATAGTGAAACCTGAAGGAAGCAAGAGCAGTTCAGAAGAAGAAGAAGGACTTCTAGTTAGTAATCTGACTCAGAGGATTCCAATGGGGATTCAAGCTCTTCTTCTCGCAAGGGAAAGATAAAGAGGCCCCATAGGGATCGCACTTGAGATGAATTTAAGAAGGCTAAACCTCCTACGTTTGACGGTGAAGTAAATACTGGACAAGAGGCTGAATCTTGGCTTCTTGGGATTAAAAAGTACTTCCAAGTTCAGGATTATTCAGGAAACATGAAGGAAAGGGTTGCCATATTCAATCTGAATGGAAGGGCATCCATTTGATTGGAGCACTTCAAGCAAGTAAGAAAGATCAGTGAAAGGAGACTTAAGTGGAAACAGTTATAGAAGCATTTCAAGTGGAAATACCTCTCTAACAGGTACTATGATGACAATATCAAAGAATTCCATGAGATGAGATTGGGACAACAGACCATGAAAGAGTATGAAAATAAGTTCCTAGAACTATTTAGATATGTCAGGTACATCAAAGATGAAAAAGTGAAAATCCAACATTTCCTGAGTGGATTGCCTCAGTATTACAAAGACAAAATCAAGTTTTATGAACCTAGAACTCTCGAAGAAGCAATAAGGAAGGCTAAGTATTGCTACAAGCAAAGCAAAGGAAAAATTGATTTCCATAAGACATGGAAGGACAAGAAGAATGAGAAGTTTGACCAAAGGAAGAAAGGTTTCAAACCATTTCTAGCTTCAGGAATCAGTAGAAGCGACCATCACAAACTGAGAAGTAGCCAGCCAGAGTGATGGGAGAGAAACCAAGAGATCCACAGCAGAACAGAGAACCTTTCCAATGTTGGAGATGTGGAGGACCCCACATGCGCAGGAATTGTCCACTCAAGAATGAGAGTGCAAGGCTAGCTTACAACCTGCAAGAAGCAAAAATAGTGGGTCAAGTAGCAAGGGCCATCCCTAGGATTTATGCAGCACTAGAGAACCACCAGGAAGATCACCAGTCAACTATGGTTGAAGCTGCAGGTAATATTGTTGATCAATCTATTTCTATCTTGATTGACCTTGGTTATACTCACAGCTACATTACACCTAGAGTAGTGGAGATTTGTGCCTTTAAGAAAGTAAAGCATAGCAAATCTTGGATATTTTAGTTAGCCACTGTGGGACTAAGAGGAAGGTTAGTGAAGCGATAGAGAAATGTCCATTGGTCATGAATGGATTGGTCACTTGTGTATATCTATATGTTCTTCCGCTTGGTTCCTATGATGTTCTCATTGGAATGGATTGGTTAGAAGCTCACAGAGTAAAGCTTGACTATTATAATAAGGATTTTGAATGCTTGGATGAAGAAGGTAACTCAAGGATTGTGGAAGGCATTCGAAAGGTGACTTCTGTGAGATAGATTTCAGCAGTGCAGTTGAGGAAGTTCTATAGAAAAGGTTTCCAGTTGTATGCAACCCATATTTTGGAGGCATCAGAGAGTGAAACTCCTAGGTTGGAGGACTTTCAGGTATTCCAGGAATTCAGGGATGTGTTCCCTGATGAGATTCCATGGATTCTTCCAAAGAGAGACATTGATTTCACAATTTAACTTTTTCCAAGAGCAGCACCAGTGTCCAAGACACCCTACAGGATGAGTAAACTAGAAATGCTAGAGCTGAAGATGCAACTACAAGAGTTGTTGGAGAAGAAGTATATCAGGCCGAGTGTGTCTCCTTGGGGAGCACCAGTTCTGTTTGTAAAGAAGAAAGATGGTACACTCAGGTTGTGTATTGATTACAGACAACTGAACAAAGTCACAATGAAGAATAAATACCCTTAGCCTAGGATTGATGACCTCTTTGATCAAATGAGAGGAGCAAAGGTATTTTCCAAGATTGACTTGAGGTCAGGTTACCATCAGGTGAGAGTCAAGGATGAAGAAATTCATAATACAACCTTTAGAACAAGGTATGGGCATTATGAGTTTGTAGTGGTACCATTTGGTATCACAAATGCACCAGCTACATTTATGTGCCTTATGAATAGTGTCTTCAGCAGGTATTTGGACAAGTTTGTTCTTGATTTCCTTGATGACATTCTTATTTATTCTAAGAATGAGGAAGATCATGAAGAGCATTTGAGATTGACCTTGCAATTGCTCAGGGAACATCAGCCGTATGCAAAGCTGAGCAAGTGTGACTTCTATAGAGATAGAATTTAGTATTTGGGTCTCATTATCTTAGAAGAGGGTATATCTATGGACTCTAAAAAGATTGAAGCCATTATGAATTGACCTATGCCAAGAAATGTGACATATATAAGATCTTTTATGGGACTTGCAGGATACTACCGGAGATCCATTGAAGGATTCTCCAAAGTTGCACATGCCATCACTTCTTTGCAAAATAAGGGGATAAAGTTCGAATGGAAATCGAAGTGTGAAGAAATATTCCAGCAGTTGAAGAATATTCTCACCAGTGCACCAGTATTGAAGGTTGCAGACCTAGAGAAATATTTTGTGGTGTGTACCGATGCATGTGGACAAGGGCTTGGAGGAGTCCTTATGCAAGACAGCCACGTTGTATGTTATGAGTCAAGAAAGTTGAAGGAACATGAGAATAACTATGCTACTCATGATCTAGAGCTTGCAGCCATAGTACATGCTCTCAAGTTGTGGAGGAATTACTTGATGGGCAGAAGATTTGATCTGAGGACAGACCATTGTGGTTTGAAATATTTATTTCATCAGCCTACTCTGAATGCTAGGCAAGCGAGATGGTTGGAGTTTTTATGCGAGTTTGATTTTGAAATCAAACACATAAAAGGAAAAGAGAATAAGGTAGTCGATGCACTCAGCAGGAAGGTCCAGGAAATGCATGTGGCATCTCTTAGTATTTTCCAATTAGATTTGAGGAAACAGATTATTAATCATACTGGTGGAGATGAATTCTATGAGCAAGTAAAAGACAAATTGCAGGAACAAAATCTTGAGAAGAGTTATGAGGGATATAAATTGGAAGAAGATGGAATTTTTACTTATAAAGGAAGAATTTATATTCCAAATGTAGCAGAGTTGAGGAGAGTTGTTATGGATGAAATCCATCAGGCTCCATATTCTGGTCACCCAGGATATCAGAAGATAATTGCTACAGCCAAAAAGCAATACTTTTGGCCAGGAGTGAAAAAGGACATGGCTGAATATATTTCAAGGTGCATGAAATGTCAGCAGGTAAAGGTTGAGCATCAACACTTTGTAGGTCTGTTGCAGCCTTTGCCAGTTCCAGAATGGAAATGGGACGGTTATTTCCATGGATTTTATTACAGGATTTCCAATGACTTGGAGACAACATGATTCCATCATGGTTGTGGTGGACAAGTTGAGAAAGGAAACACATTTTATACCGGTTAATTCTACGCATAAGACTGATGACATTGCAAAGACCTTCATGAAAGAGATTTTCAAATTGCATGGATTGCCTAAGGCAATAGTCTCTGACAGAGATGTCAAGTTCACTTCCAATTTTTGGAAGGGGTTGTTTGCAGATTTGGGTACAAAGTCGAACTTCAGCACTGCCTACCATCCTTAGATGGATGGACAGACAAAAAGAGTTAATCAGGTGCTTGAAGACATTCTTCGCATGTATGTGATGGAGAAACCAACCAAGTGGGAAGATTATTTACACTTGGTAGAATTTGCTTATAACAATGGACAACAGGAATCCTTGGGGATGAGTCCGTATGAAGCTTTGTATGGAAGAAGGTGTAGGACACCAGTGACTTGGGATAATATAGTGAACAGGGTTGTGCTTGGTCCATAATTGCTCAAAGAGATGGAGCAAGAGGTTGTAAAGATTAGGCAGAATCTGAAAGCAGCACAGGACAAAGAGAAAAGCTATGTAGATAAGCACAGTGTGAATAGAGAGTTTAGTGTTGGGGATCATGTTTACCTCAGAGTGAGGGAAAAGAAGAGTTCCTTGAAGCTTGGAAGTTGTTCCAAGCTGTCACCAAGATATTGTGGGTCATTTTAGGTGATTGAAAGAATAGGGCCAGTTGCATATAGAATTGCATTGCCTGCTAGCACTAGAGCTCATAATGTTTTTCGTGTTTCTTTGCTTAAGAAATATGTACATGATCCTAACCATGTGATAAATTGGGATTTGATTCAGGTGGAACTCGAGGGAGAGTTCCAAATCGAGCCAATGCGCATCCTCGACAGGAAGGTCACAATGCTCTAGAACCAAGCCATAGGGTAGGTAAAGGTGAAATGGGAGCACTACGGTCCTGAAGAGGCTACATGGGAGCTGGAGGATGCCATGCAATTAGCACATCCATTTTTGTTCAATTCCACGAAACATTGAGGCTGTACCAGTGTAGCATTTTGTTCAATTTTGTAGAGCACTGAAGACAGTGTTATTGAAGGGGGAGGGGAATGTAACACCCCGGTTTTGACCCCGTTGCATTAATGTATATGATGTAAATATTATGTGAAATCATGACAAGGATCTCAAGGCTAAGGCCCTATCATTGATTGAGTTTGGATATAGGTGATCATGGTTGATGCCTATGGTTTCTGTGCTAAGTCAAGCATGTTTGTAAACATCATGTAAATATGCAAATTAATGAAAACCCCACAACCAACTATGTAAATGCAATGAATAATGAGACAGGGGCATGATTTTCCTAAGGGTAAAGGGATGGGAATGTTAAACTTGAACCGATTTTGGGAAAAGCCATGTGTCATGGGGAGAACCCATCAAAATTGTCAACTACCCTCTTTCTTGTCTTTTCTTCCTAACCATTTATTCTGCCAGAAGGTGGTTTAGGTAGTTATTGCTTGGAAGGGAAGAGTATGGGAAATTCAAATTGGGCAGAGCACCCAATTCTAGAATGTTGTGTTTTTATTGTAGGGATAAGAAAACACCAGAACCGTATGTCAGTTTGACCCATGCATTCATGTTTGGTTTTACTCTCATGTAGGGAGAGCGGCGAGACGCTTTGGCTAAGGGGGATTCATTCATCCATTCACCATTTGCATTCCCCGTTGTTGTGTGGAAGATGGAGAGAAGCAAAGCTCCTCCTGTATGTATCCTTCGGGTTCTACGAGTGTTGATTTCCTAGACATTGTGGTATTTGCTGCATTGTAGAATTATCCTAAACTACAGAGCGTATGAGACCTTGTTACTCATGTTCAGAGTAAGCTTGTGATGTAGAGTCTCCCTGTGGTTGTTGTGATGTGAACCTTGGTTCAGGTCTGACTCCGTGTGAGACTTAGGAATGGGAGAGATGTAGAATGTGCTTGATAAACCTGGTGTGGAACCTCACAGTAAGATAAGAGTTGCTCGTGAACCTTCCATGCACATCCTGAAGAGCACTGGAAGGGAAGGTGTAGCCCGAGGGACTGTGGAGTAAAGAAGGGGACACTTCCTTGTGTTGGGTGTGTAGGAAGAGGGGGATCCAGGCCATATAGATCTTGTGACGGTGTCCTTAGCTCTGTAGATGAGCTCACTAGAATAGAAGTTCTTCCTTCCCATTTCGTTAGAAGCCTGATAAACCCAACTTGAAAGATGGCTTGGTTGGTAGGTTGTTAAACCCATCTTTTGGCTTGGCTGTGTCTGTTGCACCTAACCTTATGAGTAACCTTTTACTGGACAATCTATTAAACCCAACTGTGAATGCTATCTTGTCTACAAAGCTTAATAAACCTAGCAGTGAGATGGCTTGACTGTGTACAGTTTGTTAAACCCATCTGTTGGATTTACTAGTCCCTGAGGTGAAAGTTGGCTTGACTGTGATCAGTCTGTGAAACACAACTATGAGATTGCTTTGCTGAGTGGCCTGCGAAACCCATATGTGGAGATGTTTTCCCTTGTATCCTATGAAACACAACTATGTTGGCTTGGCTGAGTTTGATTGCATCCTTGGCTATGTATGAGTCTGCTAGTGTTCCTTTATCCATGTAGGAAATCATGCCCAACTTGAGGGTGGCAATGTTGCTGAGAGATTAAGGAGCACACTAGCCTATGGTTGGGTGGAATGCTACAGCGACATAACTGGTTGTGGGACAAGATTTCTTCAAGATAAGTGTTCTTGTCTACACAATTTTCTGTAACTGTAATTCTTGCATTGTATTTGCTTGATGGAATGTGATGAACATGTTGTTGAGTTGAGTTATGCATTGTTTCTTGAATAACTGCAATTATAGGAATCTATGTATGTTTTTACTTCAATGCATTTTATTAAGTTGCAGGGTAGATTGGCCAGCTTGGTAATGGCTTGGATGATCAGATCGATCCATGAATTCAGTTGAAAAGCTAAGTTTTCTACTAGAAATCCTCATTTCCGAAGTTTTCAGGGTTAAGGATTTTGCAGGATGTGAGATGCGAAATGCCGTTTCATAGATTTTTGTTTCCGTAGATTTCCCTTCCACAAATTTTCCCTCCGTAACTTACAGGATGTGGTATCACAGTGTTGCGATTTCTATATTTTCGATCCTGCAAGGTTAAGTTTCCGCACCTTCAATCTTCATGGGATGATTCTCTGTCGTTGATCTGTTTCCAATGCAAGATGCGGGATGCGGGTTGCGGGAAAGTGTTATTGAAATTTTGTAACTTTCAACCCCGCAACTCGGGATTTCCGCACCGTTGATTTTTGTGGGTGATTTCTGAGCCGTCGATGTAGTTCTATTTGTGGGATCACCTGTGATCGTTGGTTTTCATCATGTTTTCTCTCTTTCGTTTGATCTCCTCTGAGAGTCTTCCTTGCAGAGCATTGGATTGATTTTTGAAGGACGAGAGGAAGCACGAAAGTGTTGGAAACGTCAATATGTGGTTCATGGCCATGCCCTATGTTCGATGAACAATGAAGGTTCTCAATGAAATTTTTAATTCTGCATGATGTTGGGGCATGGGTACGTGATAGCCTCCTTGATTGAAGGAGAAGGCTTAGTTAGCCTCCCTGATTGAAGGAGTGTGCTGGTGTGTTGATGCTGATGTCAGTATTTCGAGTCAATTAAATTAGGATAGTGGGTAATTAGGCAAAATTGATGAAATAAAGGTGTGTGGGTTGGATAATGACTCCAACAACCCCCTTCTCTTAAATTTTATGAATTCCTAGTGGAAAAACATCCATTCTCAGCTAGTGAATTTCCACACTACCAAACACTTTAGGTTTCAATTATACCTGATTGGAACGTTTCTATTTTTAAATGAAGAAAACTTGCATCTTCTAGAGATGGTACTTACAACAGATATTAGTAATGACTTTTTCAAATATATGAACCTGTAGATAAAATAGGGGTATAAATTATTCTTTCAATTTTTTTTTCCTAGAGTGTCACCATAGATGCAAGAAGCTATACAGTTTGCTCCTGATAGAATGTTAGGGGTCTGGTTTCTATTAGAAGACCATACTATCATCACGGTGTATGGCTTTACTCATGAACCATATATCTTTCCAACATTTATGACCCCTAGAATCTTTGCTTTGGAATTTATCAAACATAAGCTAATTGTGGAGAATGAACACTTTATCACCTCTAAAAAGTCTTATGAGATCAAGTTTCCATGGTTAGTTTGTCCATTCATTATAAAAAATATAGTTGCACTTCCTATAATTGAAAGTTTTCTACAGGATATTAATTTCTAGAAATATTTTGCAGTTAATTATGACCCACACCATGTGATTTCACAAAGGAGGAATGTGAACAAGAACAAGGCATTTGAGCATAAAGAATTAGAAGTATTAGCTGAAAGATTTAATTGGATGGATTATCCAACACATATGGAGGAAGCAGATGTTTTACAAGGAAATCCATTGGCTATAATAAAATCAACAGTAATAATAACTCCTGTCACAAGCAAAGTAGAAATGGCAGGTAAGAGAACTCATTCAGAGGCCGTAGAGACAGATGAAGATGGAATTTCAAAAAAATCCAAAAGGAAAAATATTGAGTCTGAGGGGGAATTGGTAGAGTTAACTTAAACTAAAAATAATAAAGGAAAATAAAAGGTTAAAGGCCCAGCCTTTGAAATACAATAATATCAATTTTCAGAGGTGTCAGAAACATCAAGTAATAAATTTAAATCCAAAGCTGATTTGTATGATAGGTATAAGAAAGACAAGAATATATCTTCAAAATATGCTTTAAAATTATATTAAGAAGTGAGGAATATATCAAGAAATTAGGTCTCATTGGTCACTATTAAAGACCATAATAGAAACACTTTAAATTTAGCAGTTTCCACTAGGAACATAATAGCTGAGATGAGATTGAATCTGAAGGACATTCCAGTGCCTGATATGATTCACTTAAATTAGCATATAGGAGAAGTTATATACAATGATTTGATGAAATATACTCTTAAAGTATCCAAGCTACAATCCACTATGTCAAAATGGAAAATCAAAGGAGAGAGGAGAAAGTGGAAAATAAAGTGCACCAGTAGCAGATAAAGAAGCTCTAGGGAGATTTGTTGGCCATAGACAGTGAAGCAAATAAAGGAGAGGTAACATAGAAGATATTGGATGACAAGGAAAATACAATTCAACTGTTAAATAAAAAATTAAAGATCTCTACAACTCAGCTAATTCAGGCTTCTGAATTAACTGAATTATAAAAAAGAAAAAGAACTTCTAACCCAAGAGCTGATTGATAGTAAGGAAAAGATGTTGAAGCTTGATGAAGAGAAAATTAAATGGGAAATAGAGAGAAGTATCTTGATTGCAAATATTGATGTTTTGAATGAAAATGAATTGATTTTAGAAAAAGAGAAAGAAGACAAAAACAAATAGTCCATTCTACTGCATAAACAAATACATAATCTATTGTACCAGCTATGTCATAGGTAACTCTAAGAGACTTAGAAATTGTTCATTTAAAAATTCAAAATAAAAATATGGCTAATGTAGTCATGAAGAAAGAAGAGGAAAGGAAATAATTGGAGAACAAAAATAAAGAGTTGCTGGATGAAAATGGGAAATTAGTAAAGTAACTATCTAAACAATTTCCAATGGAGGGAGCCATACATCTTATCTGGGATATGATAATTGCATAAGTTGTTAAAATCATGCCTTATTTAAATTATATTAAGGAGAAAGAGATGGTAATAAATGCTGCTAAATATAGTTATGCAACAATGAAAGAGGCATTGAACAAAAATCTAGTGGATACATCCAAAAACACAATCAATTTCCTAAATACTCTATTCGAAGAAGATTGGAGGATAATGGGTATCAAGCACAGAATTATAGTGATCACATGGGCTAGGAAAGTGGTAGGAAAACATCATCACATAGAAACTGTAGATTCCAATATTGATATAATGCAACATCAAGTAAACATTTTCAAAGGATCATTTGCATCGCTTTTTTAGAAAGGTTTGCCTTCCTTTTGGGAAGAAAATGGATTTTTTTTTATCTCAGTCAGAGTATTAAGAATTATTGATCATATGTAGATTGGATCACATGAAATTTGAAGATATGAACCAATATTTGTCAAGGAAAGTTGTGATTGATAAATTGGCAGTGGATTTTGAGATAATCAATACATTCTAGACAATTTGTACCCAACTGCCACCTATTTCATATGGAGATCATATGGAATTAAGATTGTTGGAAAAGTAAATGGTGAATCTGGAGATGCCATCTGTAGACCAGTGGAAAACAATAAAGAAATTTCACAGAACAAAGTATAAATTGTATCAATGAAGAGTTTATTTGTAAAGTCGAGAAATTTGAAGACAAGTTTTATTTTGAATAATGTAATAGATTTTTGAATAGTTAGTTTGTTAGGAGTTAAGTGAAAAGTGTAATAAGGACGTTATTTTCTCATATTTTTAGTATGTAAGAAGTTATCAACTCAAGGATAATTTTTAATGTATTTAAGTGACATTTTTCAATGTCTTGGGGGTTGGAACCTGTGAGCAAGGACTGATTTTTGTAAGAGAGCTTCAAGATTAATAAAATGATTTTAGAGCCAAGTAGGTTTTCTACCAGATATTCTTGTGTTATTTATTTTATAGTCTCTACTTTATTTTGTTCATGTGGAAGTGTTTCCTGTGTATATTTCCATTTTGTTGTATTTTCATGCTTGAATAAGTGTATATTGTATCATAATTCATCGTTTTATGCTCTGATTATTCAATTTCAAGTATTCACAAGATTTTCCACTAAAGCTAATATTGGATTCATCCTTAGATGCCCATATTAATGGACCATTTCTTATTCTTCGTTATCAACAAACAACCGACATTTTCATTGTAAAAGAGTAACTACTCTTCCTTTGTTAAGAACTCCATTGCAAAGCACCGTTATTAATTGTTTTTCATATTTGAATCCATGTCTAATGACCACATGTTTTAGCCATTATTATTGTTAAATTTCATTTCTTTGAAATATATCTAGACTTTTTTTTATCTATTGAGAGATCCCTATATGGAAGGAAAGAAGCCAACTTTCCTCTTAAAGATTGGTTTTGTGGTTACCTTGGCATTATCCTCTCACAACCATGGTTAAATTTCGAGTGACAACATCTTGGAGCCATTGACGAGGAATGAGAGTTCAAATATGCTCTGGGAAGAACGACAATATTTTTGAAAAAAAATAGGATTTCTGCGGGCAAACATAGGTTCTTTCATTCAAAGTTGGTTGTGTGTTTTCTCTAGAGGCTCCACATTAATTTTCAAGAAGGTTTTTCAAATTCAACATCCTGGATTTTAGGAGAGAGCACACAAGAGGTAACCCTAATTCTGAAACATTGTATAGTGTGGATGATCCATAAATTTTAGTTAGGAAAAGAAAAGGAAAAGAACACGAAGGAAATTCTCAAATAGAAAGATAATTTTCTCAAACTCAAGAAGAATTTTTCATCTTTCAAGATTTTGATTAGAAAACAAAGTTTGAACAATCTCTTTTAAGGTCTAAATTTGAAACATATTTAAAACAAGTTGAAATCAATCCAAATAGAATTCAGTTTTATCTTTTAGATTCACTTTGGCAAAATCTCCAAAAAACTGTGAAAATAGAAGAAAGAAATCTAAAAATAGAAACTCCTCAACCACCAGTTCCTACTATTGTTCAAAATATTCCTGTTGTTCAAAACCCTCCTGGGGCCATGGATGCTAGGTTTGATACACTTTCCTTGCCTGTTATTTTATATGACCTTCCACAGAATTATTGTCAAAGGATTACATTATTTGATGGGGAGGGAAATTTCACAGCCAAAAAACATATGGATAGATTTAATGATTTTATTTATTTAGAAGAGGTGGATTATGATGATGCAAAAATTAGATTGTTTGCACAAATTTTATCTGGGGAAGAGAAGAGGTGGTTTAAGTATCTTCCTACAAGATCTATTGCTACTTTTGAGGTTTTTCAAACTGTTTTTTCTGGATAGGTGGTAAGATAAAAAGATTCCTCTACATGTCTTATCCCAATATAAAATTTTAAAGAAAGAGAATTTTCTAGAATATTTAAGAGGGTTTATAATTCAATACCAGCTGAGATTAAACCCCTTATAGGAGCTGCTAAACTACACTATGGTGATGCATTTGATAGTTATCTTGCTTTGTTATTGGCCTAGATGAAATTTGCTAATTTTCTTGCTATGTTTAAATATGCTCTAGAGGTAGAAGATAGCTTAATGGATTCTGGAAAAATGAAACAAGGAAGAAAATATAGGGAAGAAAATTGAGCCTCCACTTCTTCTTCAACAGATGCAAAATTTGATATAATGATGAAAACCATGGACAGGTTGATGGATAGATTAGCATTGGATAATAGGACTCCAAATAGAGATCAACGTGAGCCACCAATCAGGAATCCCAATTTTAGAAGACCAACTCCTCCCCATCATATTAGAGAGACAGATCAAAGAAATCCCTACAATGTTGAGGACCAACATATAATACCACCATTTCAAGAGAACTTTGTAGATGAGGAAGAAGAGAATGATCCCATGGATAATCAGATATACCATTTTGACGATCTAGACTCTGAAATTTATCTCAAAGAAGAGGAACATAATATTTTTTCTCAGGAATATGATTGTAATACCCTTAAGTCAGAGATAGACCAATACCAAAGATGGTATCAGAATGCTATAAATGATTTCCAGAAAAAAATATATTTGAGGAGTAGAGATGTAGTTATAAATAAAGGAAGGATTGAGTCCAAATCAACATTCTACTAGTCAACAAAATGTAGAAAAACAAAAAGAAAAGAGTGTACAAAATGTTCCAAAGAACAAAAATGAAACATTAAAATAAAATAAAAAATAAATGCCGATTAAAAGAGATAGAACATTTTCCTCCTTCAGTTTACAGAATGAGATATACAAGAGAAATATTTCCATTCCTTTCAATGAGTTGTTGAAAAACAGTGAATACAGAGAAAAGATTACCGGAATGGTTAGAACTAATGGAGAATTCTAGCCAGATACACTATAGTTTACATATGATGCCCCAACAATAGTTCTTGGTCATATGATGAAGAAGATGTTCTTCCTTTCTATGTTAGACTGAATGTTCAAGATATGATCTTACATAATGCTATGTTAGATTCTGGTGCATCACATAATCTCATGCCAAGAGTGGTGGTTGAAAGTGCAGGATTATAAATCATAAGGCCTTATAAATATTTGTTCTCCTTTGATTCCAGGAAAGTAAAATGTTTGGAGATAGTTAAAGACTTGGTAGTACTCTTGCACAGATTCATGCCAAGAGTATTATCATGGATGTGGTAGTGGTTGATATTCCTCCAAAATTTGGTATGTTGTTATCAAGGTCTTGGGATTCAAAGCTCAAAACAACATTGCAGATGGATATACCCTATGCAACAATTCCTTTGTTTTGGTAACATAGAAGATTATACAAGGAAAATAGATTAGCATATGTGGTGAGTAGTCAAGATAAACTCAATAATCATCCCATATATGTTGTTGATAATGATATGGGATATTCTATATTTTTCAATGATTCTCACATTGAACAAGACTTTCCAGTAGTAAATGAAAGAAAATAAGATAAATAATTTTCTTAGAGGCAAGAAGCATTGGAACAAAAACAAAACGATGAAGGGTTACATTCAATGTACTTTGATGGATCAATAAGTAAGGAGGGAGCTGGTGCATGTATTTGGATTATTTCTCCAAATAGAGATTCTAAAGTGTATTATTTTAAATTGAAATTTGAATGTACAAATAATGTAGTAGAGTATGAGGCTTTGTTACTAGGATTAAATTCCTTGAAGGAATAAAAAACAAAAATAATAGATGCCTTTGGAGATTCAAAATTAGTAGTAAATAAAATGAATGGTATCTATCAAATGAAACATCCCAGAATGAGATATTATTGTGGAAATTTAACCCAGGTGTTAGAACAATTACACTCACAACAATTGCCAATTACACATAGAAATTAATCACAAAAGGAGACTGAATATGGAGCAGAACACTAATCTGTATTGAATTAAGTGTACAATAGCCAACCATATGAAGCCATAGGCTGCCACAATAAATAATTACATGAGAGATTCGAATGCATAAGGATACCATTCGAATTTGGTCAAAAGCAGGCTTACTAAATCTAAGCAAATCCCCCATAGGTGCATAAAGCAGTTTCCAAAACTGTCTAGGAGCTCACGAATTGGAAAAATAAATTAGGAAAGTTAATAGGTGGTGGAAGGAAAACTCATACATTCTTTTCATAGGAGAAAAGAGTCGAGGATGATGAGGACAAAAAATGAGTTAACTTCACCTAGTCAAACTTTCCCAATTGCCTTAAAACTTAGAAAAAGCAGGCAATAAAGCAGAAAAAGTAGACATGCGCTAGGGAGGCCAGGAATAAAGAATATTTGATTCCAAGAGGTTTCCCAAGAACTCCATGACTCAAATTTAGCAAGTTTGACCACTATGGATGTGTGGAGGACAACTTGCATAAGGTGGAATATGGAAACTAGGCAAATAAGACAAAAAATGGATTAATTAATGTCTAAGGTAGATAAATATGGGTTGATTATTATAACACCCCCCCTTTAAGCCTGAATTATGAGTAAAATATCAGAAAATTATAGGGCCTAGAAACAAGGCTTAGACACCCTTTACATATTGCATGTCCATTTAACCAAGGAAAGAGGCAAAAACCCAGTGGGAAAAATCCTCCCTTAAACATGGACAATAAAACAAAATTTGGAAATCTTGTCATCACTCATGCTTCACAGCATGATCAAGAATCCCTAGTAGTGATTTGAGATTGCTGAATGTCTTCTCACAAAAAAAATTGGTGAAGATATCTGCTACTTGTTCTGAAGATGAACAGAAGAGTAGGTGAATGGTGCCATCATGCACAACCTATCTGATGTAGTGCATATGGATCTCAATGTGTTTGGTTCTCTGTCTCTGAACTGGATCATTACAGATTCAAATGGTACTCTGATTATCACAATAGATAGTAGTTGAGTATTCTGATTCAAAGCCACACTCTCCAAGTAACCCTTGCAACCATAAACATTGAGTTGCTGCATTTACAACTCCTCTGTACTCTGCTTCTGTAGATGAGAGTGCAATGGCACTCTATTTCTTGCTTGACCAACTGATTATCCCTTCAGCAAGCATGAACACATATCCTAATGTTCACTTTCAATCTGTGCTGTCACCTTTCCAATCACTATCAGTAAACCCAATCAAACCAAGATCAGATTTAGCTTTGTAGAAGATCCCATGAGTCCTTGTTCCCTGAACAAAGTTAAGGATCCTTTTGGATGCTCTCCAATGGATCTCATGAGGCTGATCCATGTATCTTGAAGCCACACTTACTGCATAAGAAATATCAGGTCTAGTATGTGTAAGATAGAACAAACATCCAATCAATTGCCTATACATTGTATTGTTTACCATAGGTGAAGAATCAACTTCTTTAAGCTTAACTCCTGAAAGGAAAGGAGTCTTGCTTGGCTTTCAGTCCTTCATATTGAATTTGTTTATAAAATCCAAGGCATACTTGGACTGATGTACTTTGATTCCTTCTTTGGTTTGAGCAATCTCGAGCCCTGAGAATTGGCTCAATAAGCCCAAATAAGTCATTAAGAAGGCATGGTTCATTGCATCCTTTGAGCTTCCTGTAATGAGAAGGTCATCAACATACAAAAAAATGATCATTAATGAACCATGAATCAGCTTCAAATAGACATTTGGATCTGACTTGCATCGAACAAAATTCAGTGATAGCAGAAAGTTATCAATGTTGGCATACGAATCCTTGGGGCTTGCTTAAGCCCATACAATGACTTCTTTATCCTTCACACAAGAGATGGGTTAGTAGAAAATCCTTGAGGCTGCTGCATGTAAATATATTCATTGAGATATCCATTCAGGAAAGCACACTTCACATCCATGTGGTGTACCTCCCACTGCTTTGAAGCTGTAATGGCTAAGGATAGCCTGATGGAGTCCATCTTTGCCACTGGTGCAAAGGTCTCATTGTAGTCTATGCCATGTAACTGTGAGTAGCCCTTGGCTACCAATATGGCCTTTTACTTTATAGTTGAACCATCAGCAGCAAATTTGGTTTTTTATACCCACTTACACTGAACTAGCTTCCTCCCTGGGGGAAGATCAACCAGCTCCCAAGTGTTGCTCTTCTAGAGTGAGCTGAACTCTTCTTACATGGATGTTTTCCATATTGGATCATTTGCTAAATATTCATATGTATGTGGGTTTGATTCAATCATCAAATAGAATTTCTCTACAAACATAGGATCTTTCATGCACAGAGCACTCTCAAACTGAGATCTAGTCCTCCTAGGATCATTAGGATTTCCAGCTAGTTCTCTAGCTGCATGAATGGTATTTGATTCCCATTTTGGTCTTGTAGGACTGCTAGGGTCTGCAATTAAATCATCATTATCAGACATATCAGAATCAGCATGTTCAACTATCTCTTCACTTACATTCAGAGGTTCTGGTGGTGAAGAGGATTCTCCAACTTCCACTACTGCTAGGAGCTCTTCTTGAAACTGAACACACCTTACAATGAAGGATTTTTTTTTCTCAAATTGATCATCTTATACCCTTTCGAATCTTTATATTACCCAAAAAATAGACACTCTTGGATTTGGGGCTGCAAATCCTTCCTCTTTTCTGTTGGAATTCTAGCCCAATTCTTGAGCCAAAAATCTTGAAATGGGTCCCATCTGGCTTGTGCCCACTCCATGATTCGAAAGGAGTCATACCATCAAGCTATTTATGAGGCACCCTATTCTGGATATAGGCTGCACAGTTTATATATTCGGCCCAAAACTTTGGTGGCAAAGTCTTAGCCTCCATCATGCATGTTGCCATCTCTTTCAGTGATCTGTTCTTCCTCTCAGCAACACCATTCTACTGTGGTGTGTAAGGGATAGAATGCTGCATCTGAATACCTGCATCTGAACAATATTGAATGAACTTAGACTTGACATACTCACCACCATTGTCATATCTGAGGACCTTGAGTTTCCTCCAAGACTGGTTTTCAACCAAAGCCTTAAAGACTTTGAAGAGGCCAAAAAGTTCATACTTGTGTTTCAGGAAGTAAACCCAGCAATACCTGGAAAAATCATCTATGAATGTCAATGCATATTTCGCCTGACTCATTGACATATGAGGAAATGGGCCAGCAACATCACTATGGATCAACTGAAGAGGTGCAGAGGTTCTCTCATGACTAGCTTTCTCAAATTTATGCTCTGGGTGTTTTCCTAAGATGCAACCTTGACAGACTCCTTTGAAAAACTTAATATTTGGTAACCCTATGACCATTTATTTTTCACTAAGATCAGAAAGATACTTGTAATTGAGGTGGCCAATTATTTCATGCCAAAGCTTGCTTTCCTCATTAGCATGGATCAGAAGAGCAAAGGGGTTTGAGTAGGGTAGGAAGTGTGAGAACATGTATACCTCCGAAGTGTGATTTGCAACTCCTTTTGAAATGGCTTTACCACTTGAGATATCTATGATATCAACTTCATCAGGGGAGAATATGACCTTCTTTGGAGACCCTGTGTGGGTCATCTGATACACTGATAAGAGGTTAGAGGCAAGACCTGGAACATACAACACATTGCTAAACTTACCATGGTCAAGATCAATCCTCCCTTTTCCCAAAATTTCAGTGAGAGAGTCATCTCCCAGTACAATTGGTGGACCTTTCGACATGTCAAGTGAGGTGAATGCCTACTTGGTCGAAACCATATGTCTTGAAGCTCCAGAATCAATGATGAAACTAGGTGAGCTTGATGTGCCAGCAACCAATGCATGAACTCTCTCTCTGTCTTCTAAATTTGATCCTCCTTCCCTCTTCTTTGAGCTGTCTGGAAGGGATATGCCATTCTTTTCGAGGAGTTGGGTCAGCATGTCTATTTGCTTCTTCATGCAGGAGCTTTCAGAATGATTTCCCTTACTGCAGTATGTGCACTTGCTCATTTCTCCTTTGTTCTTCTTTTTCTGGGGGTTCTTCTTGGAACGTTGAGGCTCCTCTGATATACTTATCCAAACCATTTTATTTAAGGATGAGGGAGATATACTTCCATTCTGGTAACTTGTCAGCTCCCTCAAGATGATCATCAAACTGGGTGTGATGAGTCATTTTGAAATGAGAACCTCAAATGGAAATCACAAATATTTATATCTTACCAATTTGAGATGCCCAACCTGGTTCCTGACCTAGCTGATCTATGGTTTGTAAGAGAAACTCTAATTTTCCAAACTTAGAGTTTTGGAATTCTGTCTGGTTAGAAAGATGTGCCTCCTTAAGGAAATATGCTCAGTGATTTCCTTTGCAAAATTCAGTGGAGGGAGTCTCCAAAAATCAGATGCCCTAGTTTCTCCCGACACTAATGTCTAGGTCAAAATGAAACTTCTTCAAATTTGATTATGCTTCCTCCAAAATATGCACCATCCTAGGGTTAATTGTCCTAGCCCTATTTTCTTAATGATATGTGGAAAGAAGACCTTGAACTAGTAAGCCCTAGTTTCTATTGCTGCATATTGCCTTCTTTCTAAGTGGATCTGATACCATGTTAGTTTTTTTACTTTAATTCAAATTGATTAGGATATTTATTTGGAAGAATAACAAGCACATCAAGATACACAAGATGCATAAGACACAAATATTTTCCTTGGGGAAACCATAAAGGAGAAAACTGTACAAACTTCCGTAGAATAGTTACATTACTAATACAATATCACAAGATGGAAAAAAACAAGAATAAGAAGCCTTATGCATCTCTCTCTTTCTCTTTCTCCTTTAGAGAACTTGTCCTCTCTCTCCTTACGTAAATTTTAGAGAGTGAGAGAATGTGTGTTTAAATGAGGGATGGATCCTCCCTATTTATACACATCATGTGGTTTACTTAAAACCTATTGGGGCGACCTTCTAACCTAGAAGGGTCAACTTCACCTAGGGATACTAAAAAAAATATATTTTATTAAATTAATTTGGGGACTACTCCCCTAAATAAAAATATAGGTTTTACGTCAATGAACATACATAATAATGACATCCCGAACCGAGGAAAAAACATCTCCGATGGGGTACAACAATATACAACGGTAATATACAACATAATATCTTCCGAAGTTACAATTACAACAACAATTTTTCCATGGTATTGGTGGCTAATGGTATTTGGTGACCCATGGTATTGCATGTAAGGAAGTATTTACAATGATTGAGGAGGTTCCATTGTAAAGTGACCTAGAGGTGAGTGGTGGCTATCTCACTTGACCCAACTTGCTCAGTTTAGGTCAAGGGAGATAATAGATCTATTATGGTGGTTTTCTCGGTTTTGAGTTTTCCACATAAAAATTGTGTGCCTATATTAAATGTGTTGCTATATTTATTTTTGTTATCTCATTATTAATTTATATTGTATGCCCGTTATAATCCTAAGATGGAGTGGTCATGTTTGCACATTAAACACAAATACTTCTCCTTTCGATGTGGGTTGGAATTAGTCATTTCTTAATTGGGTTTATTATCCTGCTAGTTAGAATATTTTTTGGATGTACCTTTGGTCTTATTATTACAACCAAAATTTTTAGATGAATTTGAATGAAAAAAATTTACTTTGGCGGTCTGAGCAGGAAGAGATGACTGTGTAGACTTCTGACTAGCCTTGTTCGAAGCTAGATTCAAAATTTATGGGATCAGAGATCTAGTTGATTGGAAAGTAGGTTGGTTCTGAATGACACCAACAATGTTGTCGTCATGTGGTCTCTAGTTTGATCGAGTCGGGTTAGTAGTAGGTTCAGGAGCGTTAGGAATTGTGTCATAAAACATGTGAGATTGAGCATAGATGAGTTCTAGATACAAGGCATGTGAAATGGATTGTTCTTCAATAACTGCTCCAGCCATAGATACATCCTTGGTTATGACAAGTAGTAATGAATTAGTGAACCAATAATCAAGTAAGTAGTTTGGAATGGGATATTTTATCAATCTACACCTCCTCCTCCACTCGTGAATATGATCAGAAATATGGGTATAGGTGAACTATTGAAGAGAGGTTAATAGACCCATCCCAGTTTCATATTGGATAGGTAATTGAAAGTTCATTAAAAAGGCCATAACCAAGGATCAAAAGTCTATAAAAGAATGCGATGGTAGTTCAATGTACCATTTAGCGGCGAATTCAGTGAGGATTCTATGGAAGAGTCTCAAATGGATAGAATCATCCATGAAGGATTTGGAGGAGCACCACAAGTGATAAGTCATCATGTGATTATTTGGATATTCACTGGACTTGCCGTAAAAAATAGGTATGTCTGAAGCTAATTTAATAGGAATTGGTGGCAACGAAGGATCATGTTGTTTGGGATCATTAGTCAAATCTGACAGGTCAGGGAGATCGAGTGTATCCAAGAATGGTAACTATCGATTTGGATATAGATATTGGTAGTATTGATATGAAATTTGTGTACCTATTGGACCACAAACATATTCATGGTAAGGTGCAGATGATGGCCCTTCCATAGAGCTTTGATTATGTGGTGGTGGGACTCCAGGTGGCCCCCCAGGTGATCCTCCTGGGGGTCCTTCGGGTGGTCCTCCGGATGGTTTTTTGGTTGGTATTCCAAGTGATCCTCTTGATGGTCCATCGAATGGTCCTCCAGATGGTCCTCTAGGTGGTCCTCCATATGTGGGGGAATTCTTCAAGTTAGGTTTTACCCATGAGGTATTCATATTTCCAGTGTAGAGTACTCTGGGATAAACGTTTCCCTGGGAAACAGGTTGGTAAACCTAATTTAAACTTGTATTTTATTTCCTTGGATAACCATACATGGGTTGGACCCATGATGGTTGGACTATGATTGGAGAAGGGATAAATACACCTCCAGCCACGATGTGACCATTAACTACGGGTTGTCACATAGCGACACTTTCACCGATGGTTGAAAAATGCCTTCTGATTGTCAAAGTAACATGGGCTTGGGATTTCCCCCGAGTAACTAGGGTTGATGGATAGTTTGAGCCAATCGAGATATTTAAAAATGGTAGGGATGGGAGAAAGGGATGACCCAGATCATAAGAAACCGCACTTTTCACTAGTATTCTTGAAGTAGTAATAACATAAAATCAAGTAGGAGTGTGGTATTGAAGATTAAATACTTCCAAAATAGAAGTTAGATGAGGGAATCTCTATCGTGTCACATTCTCACCCACCGTATGTATCCCAGATACAGTATTGTGAAATGACTCAAAAATTCAGTGTTTGAGAGAAATGTTGTAGACTATGGAGGTGGAGGTGGAACATATGACAGATTTGGAGTACGATACTCGAAAATAGTTTTTCCTAAGGAAGTTCCCCAAAATGAAGTAGTTGGATCGAATTCAGATGCTACGAGATCATGTGGAGGTTGGGAGAATACCCAATCATGTGCCCCAGGATATCCTTCGAGTGGGAAATGAAAATTTGAGTCACGTGAAGAAGGTTCCTGAACCACCGCCAAAGTAGGGGTAGATAGATTTTAAAGGGAAGAATAATATCCTCCTAATTTAGTAACCGATGTACCTTCTTCATGCAGATCATCCATAATATGTTGGTCCATGTTACCCTTCACTTTCCTCCCCGATGGGTGGATATTGAGGTGGTAAAACCTATTTCCTACGATATTCACTCACAGGTTTCTTAGCCAGAATGTTTGGCCAGTGTCTGTCTCTAAAAATTTTCTAATAAAAAAGACACACACAAAAATTCCTACACTGGCTAAGGCCACAATCTGACTGAGGTGACATGGGAGTTAAGTAAGCCGGATCCTCACTAGGAGTGTCAAGTCGTCACAACTCACTATATACCATAGGTTCCAATAGTAAAATGTGCCAAGGAGGATTGATACAATACACTTACCTAAATACCAGACTACCTGGATGGTACATGCATAGTAGCTTCCAGAGTGTTGTTCTCAGTGTATTACTCCGACAAGATGACCAATGGATTTACTCAGTTGGTTCCAAGTTTCTAGAGGGGTCTCCCAATATAATCAAGGTATGTGGGAACTCAAATATGTGCTAGTGTTTTCTAACGCACAACCATTCAAAAGGGGCCTTTCGATATATCATCGAGTACGAGGAAGGACCATGTAGTCCCCGGGATGCAGTGCAGGAAATAAATGATAGATTCTATGTTTTATAGATGTCGAGACACATCTATTAACCTATCACTAAAGTTTCCAAAATATTTTAACCTTAATCTACCACTTTATTTTATATTGAATGGTTAATGGAATTATGGAGTGTGGACCGACTAGAAAACTTATGCAACATTTTAATGTAATGCAAGTCTTATTTTCGATGAGATCTTACTAAATCAAATAGAGATATATTTTTCTTCCTTTAAGACAATTAAACTGAAATAAAACACTGAGTCATTAATCTTATTTTTCAAGCCAAAAATACATACAATCGAATTCTTTGAATTGACCCTAAGGAATCAAAACAACACGCAACAAACTATCTTTTACTTTTTTTTCTTTTTCTTCAAATAAAAATCTGAAACTAATACTTAAAAATGAGGAAAATATGAACTTTCTTTTGATTTCCAAATGTTGTGCTTTCAATAAGAGAAACAAATATTATGTGAAATATGACAAAGATAGTTTTTTTCACTTTGTTTTCAATCTCATACTTTGAAACCAACAACTTAGCATTTCTACTAAAGTAATAGAATTTGCAATAAAGTCACCCAACACCATCAAATTTACACGATCTAATCCAAACTCATAAACACACTATTCTACCAACAATACACTTTCCATGAAACAAAAATACTTAAACTAGTACAAGGTAAGTCTATCAAAGAATCACAAGACAAGCTATTATGAGTGGGGATTAGATTTATCCTAAAAGACTCAAGCAATTTCTTGACTACAAGGACTCAGTGAAACCCTATGCAAGCTTTAAATATCATCGATTTAGTCAAGAAAGACATTAATAGGTTCGGAGAGACTGAGACTAAGACTTGGAGAGATATCTAAGAGACACCTCAACCAAGCAGGAGTATGGGATGGGCCGTACTGCAAAAAATTTCAAATCGAATCGACTTGTTGTGTAACAAAACACATTTAGGAAATTCGACACGTCTAAATAATGTACCCAGGAGCATCCTCGACACGGGTTAGGTGATGTGCAAATTTTGTTTGTTACAACAAACGCTATGTGGACAAAGGCATGGTGCATCAAGCTATGTAAAAAAAAATATTCAAATGAATAATACAAAAAACACAAGCTCAAGCACTCAAACTACTCATAGACACAAGGAGACCAAGAAAACTAAGAGCCAAGCAGGATGAAATAAGAGCTAAGAACAACTCAATTAAAGTGAAAGAGATTAGAAACAATCCCTAGTATGGTCACCAATTTTGTTTGATGGATTAGTCCCGAACACAGACAAAAGTGGACCTCCCTAGTATGTACTGCAAATATCTATAACAAAGAACCACAAATGTATATCCTTTTACCTAGATTAATCCAATAATCACAAAGAGGTAGGATAAGGAAGGCTTACCTTCTATTCTTATGTTTGTCCTTGCCTTTTCCACATACAGATGATCCCAATTTGCATGCACTATCACCTGCAATCAGTTAAATGCAAACAAGATACAAGTTGATAGAACTAGTGATAATGAGATTTATCTAATCAAATAGCCAAGGAGACTTTATATAACAAGATTAACACAATCAGATTATGGGAAAGAAACATATCATTTGTATTCAGAGCAATGAAGGAAATGATACAATTGTTAGGGACTTAGTGTTGTATCCTCTTTCCAATGATATCCTTCCACCAAAAATTCACACTCACAAAGAGATAACTAACATCACTCTAATGAAGTTCTGAACCAAATCCTCTAGCATATACCTCCTCTAGCCTTTCTTCCCCAAACCCATATCCCATAGCTTCAATTTATAGGACAATATGGATAAGAGGAGTTGAGAAGATTATGGGAAATGGATGGGATATGATCTCAACAAAGGTGCAAGGTGAGCCAGATCTAGGGTTATAGGGATGATGCTTTATCCAAACAATATTTTGATCTAGAACCTTCTCGAAGGCTCATTTTTCTTCTTGCACAAAGGTCGACGCATTTTGTAGGTGGAGAAATTAGTGTTGATATAGGTCTACATATCATGTAATTGAGGAAAAATGTATGGAGGACGCTTTCTACAAAGAGGGAAAAACACGCCTATGGAGGTTAATGCATATTTATGAGAAATAAAAACACGTTGATGCCACAAGGTAAAGAAACTTTAGAGCGGAGGAAACAAGGATCCATCCATTTGTTGATTGACTTCATACAGGGACTGAGGCAATGAGGTATTCCAATATTGGTCAAGTTGAAAAAAATTACATGTAACACTCTGGTAAATGGTCAACCAACATATTCTCTTAGTATTTCGTGAGGGATACGTCAAGAATTCCATCTACCTCCCTTCCTTTATATACTTGTAGATGAATCCTTCAGTAGTATTTTGAATAGGTTATTGCTGGAAGGATCCATTCCAGGTTTATTTATAGCTAAGGGAGTCAACCTGATAAACCATTCACAATTTTCCGATGATACCATCCTTATGGGAAGCGGTTCATTCCAGCTAGCGAAATGTTTCAAAAATTTCATCGACCTCTTTCTCACTACTTTAGGAGGGAAAGCTAATTCTAGAAAAAATTGCCTATTTGGTTGGAATTGTAATGCTAAAATATTAAGAGAAACTTCTATTTCCTTGAGGTGTAAGGTAGAGATGGATTGGAACTCTTTTAAATATTTAGGTGTCCTAATCACTAGGAAAAGAACTATCTCCATGATATGCAATCCAATATTACAAAACATTAAGACAAAATTTCAGTCATGGGGAATGAGATGGTTCGATCTGGCTAGAAAAGTGACTAGAATTAAATAAGTCCTTTCCTCTTACCCTATCTTCAATAGTGTTATTCTCTTAGTGCCCAAAAATGTTATGAACATCATTTGTGTTGAAATAAGGAAATTCCTGTGGCAGGGAGGAAAATCTCAAGGGAACAATTTTCATCTAGTAAACTAGAACGTAGCCAAAAGTCCAAAGATAAATGGAGGATTAGGTGTTAGAGAACCTCAGATCATGAACACAATGATGGGAACAAAGATTGTGTGGAGGATGATTGCAGGAAGAAAAGAATGGTGGAAAGAATCCTTGAGAAATAAATACATAACAAAACCAAAATTAAATTGTTTAGATCACAAATGGGAAGGACATGGTACTAACAATTGGGATCTATGAAAACCCTCTGCTAGTCTCATTAAAGACATGGCTTATTGGATCCCGGGGAATGGAAAGAAAATAAATACATGGGAGGATAAAATTTTGGGACATCCTAAAATAGACTCAGTGATTTTCCTTAAAGGATTTTGACAATGGATGCTTGAAAAAAATTAATATGTTTATATGATATTTTAATTTGGTAAATCTATGGTGAATGGAAAGGATGGAAAGACATAAATCCCCCAGTCCATATATATCAGCAATATAGGTCATTCTGCTTGAACCTTCATGGAAAATATCCAATTCATTGTGGTGAAAAAGACTGAATAGGATGGGGAAGATATAGAGACTACTTGGTCAAGGAAGGGTACAAACTTTTGGAAGGAAGTGTTCAGTCACCAGCT
Source organism: Pseudotsuga menziesii (assembly GCA_001517045.1). Classification (NCBI taxonomy): domain Eukaryota; kingdom Viridiplantae; phylum Streptophyta; class Pinopsida; order Pinales; family Pinaceae; genus Pseudotsuga; species Pseudotsuga menziesii. Next base: position 502,961 of record LPNX011125745.1, on the reverse strand, counting down.
TCCAAATTGTGGCAGAAGGTTTGGAACCCTCTCTATATTCCTAAAATTAATCATTTCTTCTAGCTTCTCACTAAAAGGAATCTTGTTGAAGAGGTTTTCAAGGTCCATATTGGTGTGCACTTTTTTAAAATTCATTGGAGGAAGTGTACCACCTATTTTTGGACTATGCTTTTACTAGGGAAGCTTGGGACAAAGTGTTGGAAAATATTGGGAAAAAATAAGAATGTTGAATCGAGTGCAAGAAATGATAGCAAATTGGAAATTTTTTTTCCAAAGAAACCCGAGAAGAAAATCGACTCTTTAGAAAGTCTAGGAAGCAGTGAATATTTGTTCGAAAAATTGCCTCACAAGAAATCATCTCATCTTTGAGGGAAGAATGGAAAATCCCATAAGAGCAATATTTTAAGCAATGGATTTGATTGTAGAGAGCTTTGGAACCAAGGGCATATCACATCCTGAATATGTGCCCTTATCCAGACAGCAAAGCTAGTGTAAATATTTTTTGAAGCAAAGCTCACTTCAGTCCAAAAGACCAAAAAAAGGGAACAAAGATTGGGAAATAAAATATAATAAATATGAATTAAAAATTGGTGGGAGACTCTCAAATCCTACACTCTTTTATTTTATGGAACTTCTAAGGGGAACCCAGGGGAGGTAGGTGCTGGAAGGATAATCTTAGATCTCAGAGGAAATATAGTTGATTCCTTTGCTTGGGGACTGGAAATAAAATCTAATAACAAAGTAGAGTGGATGTATCTTTTACATGTGTTTGAAATAATCGCCAAGCTAAATATGAACAAAATAACTATAATATGAAACTCAAGACAAGTTATCCAGAAGTTGTAGAATGGGTATGAAAAAGGCAACATGATATGCAAAATAATTTCTAGAAGGATCTCATGCCTCAATTCCTGCAAAGAAATAAGATATCACCACGTCCTCTAGGAAAACAATGAAAATGCATACACCCTTGCTAGTAAGGGAGCTAGGATGGAGCTTGGTTCGATGTTTATTTCAATGGTGAGAATAATATCCACCATTATCATTAAAAGAGACCCTAAACCCCTCGTCCAAGTTAAGGGCTCTTGGATAATGCATAAACAAGATTGGCATTCACATAGTGGCCCGAGTATGCATGGAAGGTTGCATGTATGAGCCCATGTGATTTATGGTCAGGGCATTAACATTGATGGGATGAAGAATTCACTTCCTCTCCTTCTTCTTGTCGCTCCCGCATGCAAAATGGATGCATAACAGTTTAACATTATGAGAGGCGGTCATAACTTTCTCTAACAAGTTGTAAGCAACTGGAAGGTCTCTGACGAGGTAATTTTTTTGAAGCTTCGAGTCTGATAAATTCCTTTCCTTTGGGTTCATTGGGGGCAATAATAGATATGGAGACAGAGAAGCATGCAGATAAAGGATGGTTAGTAGGTATTAACAGTCTTAAGAATGTGTTTGTAGATTTCAAGATTCACTTGAGGAAGGTTTTGAAGCGGTATGTAGTAGATTCATGCAGAACTAGGAGATTTCCATAGATGTGAGGTATGTTTTAAGCCAGCTATCATGCTAGGATTCATAGATAGATGAACTAGATAGGGACATTAAGGAGATTAAGGGAAATGTTGATAGAATTTTCGAAGATGTGTAGAAGATGGTAAATATGGCACAATGCAACCATTGCTAGGAAACAATAGGAAACATAGCACAACTAATGTAAGAAGTGTCAATCTCAAAGCCAATTCCAAGCATGGAAGGAAATAAAAGTAGTCATGTTTTCTCAGTTATTTGCAAATGTTTTTTTGTATACTGTTAAATTCTCACTTTATAAGGGTTTATCCATCCTCAAGTATGGTTAAATAAAGTAAAAAAACCATAAACTTTTGTAAAGCTCTAGTAGTTTTAGTTATAGTTTTCTCAATTATGATGAATGCAAAATATAAATTGGTTTTTTTCCTATACATTGAATGGTTGTGCACAACTTTTTTATGTAATGAATATGTTTACAGTTTATGTTTAAAAAATGTGATTTTTTTTAAATTTTTTTTTTATGATTAATGGTTTCATACTCTTGGATGAACATGAAATTTTTATATGATTTTATATATTAAATTGTTGATTATTGATTGAAGTTATTTGTAATAATTATAAATTAGAAAATAATAAATTTTTTTTATGGAATGTTAAAGTATATTTAATTTGAGTAGATTTGATCACGAAATCATGTGAATAGTGGATTTTTGGTTTTTGTTAAAAAAATATGAATTAAAATTTGTTTTTTTAAGATATAAGAGAGTTGATAAGCTATTGGTAAAAACATGAAACTTTGTTAGGATTTTGTCAAAAAAAATATTAATAGTGTTTTATTTATTTTTCAAAAATATTTTATTCTCTTAACAGTAAACCCAATTTCATGCTCCTAAAACAATAACTCATATTCATGTTATTACTCTGGTTGAAATTATGTGTTCAAGCATAAGTTCAAATCGAACCACTTGTTACTGTAAACCCTACACCAACTACTAACAACCCATAAGATATCACCTATGATAAAACTTATAACTCAACTCTAGTTATCTTAATTGAAATTATTTAACAAAACCCAGGTTCAAATCCATCTGATTACTATTAAAAACCCTAGATCAACAACTTATAAAACTCATGACTCAATGTAAAGTAAACATAATGCATATACTTTTCCAACCAAACCATTAAAAAAACATTATTAACAAAAATAGAACTTGCCTTTAAAAAAAATCATTTCCCTCCCCTCCTCTTTATTGCTCAGACTACAACACTTAAACCATACTATAAAATTTGTTAAAAAATATTGCAAATCCTACTCAAATTTTATCGAAGATTATTGCAAATCCTACTCAAAAGGCATGTGAAGAAATTTTTACGGAGTTATGTGGATGACGAGAAGGGAAAATCACGCTATGGGAGTTGGCTTATCCCTACACGTCAAATAAGCAAATTATATATTCACTAAATCCAAATGTATTTTGAAGTGCATTGCCATCCAACACCACATAGACCCGTCGACATCGAGGTTTAATATGCACCTACAAGTTACAAATCTTTGGGATTGCGTATTCGAGTTTTGATAAGTATGTATCATTAAGAACCATAGAGAAGTGTCACGGGAAGCATGAGGCCGAACGCCGTTTTGCTCCTGGTATGCCCCGACCATTGCAGACCGTGCTGCTCATAGCGTCACCTTATCTTCCATCAGGGATGATTTCCACAGGATTTTTCGGTTTTGGTACTCGCCCTCACTCTTTCAGTTTGGCTTTGGGTTTCCTGTGTCTGTCCACTTCTTGTCTGGTCTCGAGTCTGGGTTTATTTCAGATTGTAGGGTGGTCTGGCGCAGACAGTCTCTTGGAGTCCCTCCCCTTTACTGGGGGACTAGTACCAACCAAGATAAAAAATAAGTGGGAAGGATATCGCTTCTTGGCTAACTGCATAGTATTTGGTCGGGTGATGACACCTCTGCATGGTTTTTGCGTCCTTTTTCTAGTTTTTCTTTCCTGTCTATCATTTTGCACGGTTTAGGTTTGACCTTGGAACCCATGAAATTTGGGGGTTAGGGTTTCACTTACCCAACGGTTATCAGTCTCCCTACTTCCTTGGCTTAACCGGGGGTCACTCTCCAATGTCACACTTCGCCTCATATGGGAGATACTTGGTCTGATAGATGGTTTCAGGCTTACCCTCCTGGGTTAGGGTTTCATCATTACTAGGGATACTGGGATGACTTTCGTTCCCAGTGTGGCTAATATTCCAAGGGTTTGACCTTGTTTCGATGGTCTGGCTTCTAGGTACGGAGTAAGGTTTCTCGAACCTTCTACTTAGAAGGACATTGTTGGACCCCCGTAGCCCCCCCCGCCACCTTCTGGGGATTGCTGAGGTGGAAACCACTGAATTGGGGTCCCATTCTAGTGGGTTATAGTCCTCGGAGCTTTGATAATGTATGAGTAGGTTCCTCCCTCCCGCTTCTGCTGGAACAGAAATTTAAAATGTATTAAAGCTGAGGAGGGGCGCTACCGCTATGTGCTCGGACACGATATCTATATGGACAGAGTAACCTCTCTCTGCTCCCATGCTCTAGTTGGGTGTTTAGAGTACGCTCAGATGAATAAATCGGCATGGGTGGAATGGGCTACTGCAAACTGGAAACCCCTAATTGATTATGTTCCAATAATCAGCTTATTATCTAGAGGATGGATAGTTTTTGTCTTTCTCGAGGAGGCACATTGTTCCTGCATTTTGGAAGGAATATGGCGCATGGGGGCTGGCTCCTTGGTTCTGGACCGCTGGCACACTAGTTTTGATCCTCTCAGAGAAAGAATCTCCAAACGCCACTTATGGGTTTTACTACCACACTTGCCATTCCCTCTGTGGAATAAAAACATGTTGGAGGGTATTGCAAACTCTATTGGGTGATTCGTGGCTGTGGAGATGGAATTTCTCCATGCATATGAAAAAAGGATAGCTAGAGTACTTGTTGAGCTGGATGCATCCCTGGGCTTACCTGTAGAAGTGGAAATCCTTTGCGGGGAACGTCTTTTTATTCAGAAGCTCGATTACCTCCGAGTTCCTTTTAGATGCAGTATCTGTCATGAGACTGGACATCTTCGACGCCATTGTCACTCGCTCCACTCACATGATGCATATTCAGGCTCTGATGTTCTCCAGACAGCTGAGGCTTTGAAAAATACCAATTTATTAGTCCCTTCTCCAGGTACACTTATTGCTTCTCCTTTTCCAATCGATTACGTTTCGGCCTCTTATTGAGATGATGTTGATGGGATGATACTGTCCCATACTAAAGGATCACAACTAGACTCATTACAGAATCCATTTATACATTTGGGCTCACAACCCTCCTCACCCCCGGATGATGCTTCTCCTGTTGAATCTGTCTCTCCGGTTCCGAGTCCACACACTTCTTGTATCCCTACTTTGGACGTGTACTGCTCATATCCCATTCAAAAATCGACTTTGTCTTTACCTCTGTCTCCAGCCTCACCTTCTCAGGCCTTACCTATTCCTTTGCTGTCCTCGCTGGTTGAGTTTCCACCATTGGTTACATGTGGTTTGTCCCCCCCACGTCCCCCCCTTCCTATTATCCCTACCATCTCCCCTTCTGTCTCCGATCCTTCCCTCAAACACTCTCTCTCCATTTTCACTGCCACCACTCCAACCTCTCCCTCTACTCTACCATTGAACTCTATTCGTTTCGCCAACGTCACGGTCAGGAAAAAAAGGGAAAAAAGGGTAAGTCACAGGTGGATCTCTCCTCTGCATCTCCCCCCTATATCCCTCTCTCTGTCCACTTAAAAGATGGTTCGCGTAACTTGCCTCCTCGGGGACTTAGAGCACTATCTCCCCAACATGGTGATCCATGAAGATAGTCTCCCTCAATGTTAGGGGCATTGGAGGTAAGGAAAAGCTTCACTGCCTCCGTACACTCTTCAGCTCTCTTAGCCTTGATATGATTCTTCTCAAGGAAACCATGTGTAGCTCCTTCCCTGCCTTACTGGCTTTCTCCAAGCTTCTCCCCTCCTAGGAGTTTTGTGCTATCGGTGCCACTGGCCTCTCCGGTGGTCTCCTTTCAGATTGGAATCCCCACAAGGTCAGATGCTGAGCCTACCATACTTGTGCTGGCCTCCCGATTCAGGCTTCTTTCCGGGGTCTCTCCTATCCCATCACTGTCCTCAATATATATGGCCCCTATAAAGACCGTGAAACTTTCTAGGAAAAAGCTCATAGAAGTGGGCTCCTGAGCACTCCCAACCTGATTCTTGGTGGTGACCTTAACCTTACTTTGCACTCTTCTGAGATTTGGGGCCATAAATCTTCTCCCGACCCCCTCTCTAGCCACTTTTTATCTCTATTTGACTCTCTCGGCCTGATAGATCTTGCCCCCCAGTGTGCAGGCCCTACGTGGCGTAATGGCCATGCTGGAACTGAGGGTATAAGCAAAAGACTAGATAGATTTATGATCTCAGGCTCCTTAATACCCTCCTTGGGGATCCATAGGGTCTGGACTCATTGCTCGGATATTTCTGACCACTACCCTATTGTCTTGGAATGGAATAAGCGAAGAGTTTCCTTTAACTACCCTTTAAAGTTTAACCGTTCCTGGCTCAATGACCCTGTTTTCACTGATTGGTTATCAACTAGGTGGCCCCTCCTCTCCCTGGGTGACTCTATCTCGGATCTTGACTCTCTCCAACACAAGCTCCGTAGTCTCAAATATGAAGCCAAAATATGGATTAAGGACAAATAGGGCCGGCTTGATAATGACTTATACAATATTGAACAGGCCATCACCTCCCTCCTTGCTGGCTCTTCCAATGGCATATTATCTTTGGAAGACATGGCTCTACTTGCACAACTCATATCTAAAAGGAAATTGATCTTGAATCATTCTCTTCTCACTTGGCAATTGAAAAGTAAAGCTAAATGGGCCCTAGAGGGTGATTCAAATACAAAATACTTTCACATGTTGGCTTCTGGTCGGAGAAATCAGAATTCAATTTGGTCTCTATCAGATGAGATAGGTTATACTTATGAGGATGAGACTGCTCTCAAAAGAACTAGGACATGTGATGTCCCCGGTTTCGACCCCGTTCGCATGATGTATATATTGTAATTAATCGTGGTGAGGAGCTCAAGGAAAAAGCCCCACCATCGATTTTGTTGTCTATGTTTCGGCAATAGGGATAATTGCCGATGGTATGCTGTGATACAAGGAACATTATAATTTGGCATCATGTAAACACGCACATCAATTAAAGTAAACCACAACCAGCTACGGTAGTGCAACGTTGAATGAAAAGGGCATGATTTCCTAAGGATAAGGGGGGGGGTGAAATATTTAACCTATGGGCCAATAGGGAAAAGCCAATGTCTATGAGAGGACCCATCAAAATGTCAACTACCTTTCTTGTATTTTTCATCAATCATTTATTCCTGCAAGAATGTGGTTGTGTTAGTTATTGCATGGAATTGGAAGAGTATGGGAAAAAATTCGAATTGGGCAGAGAACCATTTTTTGAAAAACGTGTTCTGACTTCCTTGGCAAGGAAAATGCCCAAAAAAGTATGCCATTCTGCTATGCATCCACGTTTTTCCATTTTTTCCTCCATTCTCCTTCACGTTGGGGTTTTTGGGAGCAGCTGGAGTTTTTCCTGTGTTTTTCATTCCACGTTTTTGGTTGCTGGCTTCATTTTTCCCATGGATGGGAGGTCGTTTTTGTAGTGCTGGGGATTGGGCTATTTTCCTCACGTTTTGAGAGCTGCTGGTGCATTTTCCATTCACGTTTTTGGTAGCTTCATGTGTTTTTACTATGGCTGTGAAGGGCCATTCACGTTTTTGGCTGTCTCACCGACTATTGGTCTCACGCACAGGCTATTTGGAACATCTTCCCTGCTGTGAGTCGTGCTCACTATTTTTGCTTTGGGGGCTGTTGTCTTCCCCACATTTTTTGTGTTAGCTGTGGTGTCCAAGTTTGTTTTGGGCCACTGTGGAATGCCAATTTGTTGACTGTGTTCTCCTCTGTCCATGCTGGGGGTTTGCTTACCCTTCGTTTGGGACTGTGCATAGTTGCTGTCATTCCCATTGTGAAATTGGGCTAAGGTTGTTACCTTGGTTTGGGTGTTGTTGCTGAGTTGTTTTGGCCACGATAGGGCCAAGAACAACTCTGTATTGACCCGTGGACTTGTGTTGTGCACACCTTCTGTTTGGGATTATCCTCGGTTGCCTTTGCGTCTTCACGGTGTTGTGAAGGGATTGTTTTGCTACTGGTATGCAGTGGATAGTCTTCGGACTGTGCTGGCTTGGCTTGTCTGTTGAAAGCCTGTGAAACCCAGCTATGTTGGTTTGTTGTTTTGTGCCCCCTTGGCTATGTGCAAGCCTGCAATTGTCCCCATAGTTCTTGAGGAATCATGCCCAACTCGGGGGTGGCAGCATGGCTGAGAGATTGATGAGCAAGCTAGCCTATGGTTGGGTGGAACATTGCAGCGACGTAGCTGGTTGCGGGCAAGTTCTTCATCGAAAGATAAGTGCTGCTGTTACTTCACCTCTGCAATTTATATACTGTATTATGTGAAATGATGAACATGCTCAATGCTGGAAATGTTTATGTATGTTTGATTCCGCTGTATGAATAAAGACTTATGCATCTGTGTATGCTTGCAAGTTTTAATTTCAGCATTTGATTTCTGTCAATTTTCATGGGGCGGTTTCCTGGCTGTGTTGATGTTCGTCGCGTCCTCTTCGCCGGTTGAGGGACGGGGACGTGACAGGACAAGCCCATTTTGCTAATATTTTTAAAGATAACGGAGGGACCTACATATCCCATCAACTTAAGGTAGTCCTACTTTATCCTAGGATGATTCCAGCTGAGAAAGCCACTGATCTTACCTGTCAGGTTACTCTTGGGGAAATTGAACTAGCTCTAAAATATTTTAAAAAAGATAGAAGTCCAGGTCCGGACGGTTGGCCTATCGAGTTCTACTTGCACTTTTTCGATCTTTTGGGAAGGGAACTTTTGTCTGCTGTCGACTCCACAAGAGTCACTGGAGTCATTCCCACTTCTCTAAATACCACCTTCATTGCTCTGATTCCTAAAAGAGACAAGCCGCAGACCTTTGCTGACTTTAGACCCATCTCTTTGTGCAATCTCCTGTACAAAATAATGTCTAAAGTTATTGCGGTTAGAATCAAACCCTTCTTGGACTCCGACATTTTTTAGGAACAATATGGGTTCCTAAAAAACCGCTAGATCGTTGAACCCATTGGAATTGTTCAGGAATCACTCCACTCTATCAAATCCAAAAACCTCTGTGCTTTCATCCTCAAGCTTGATTTGATTAAAGCCTTTGATCGGGTTAACTGGACTTTTATCTGCCTCATACTGATTCAGATTGGAGCTCCCCTTCAGACTGTCAACTGGATTTTGGGTTGTCTATCTTCTACTACCTTTGCTGTGTTGATCAATGGTACCCCCTCAAACTTTTTCCTTGCTTCTCAAGGTATCCATCAAGGCTTTCCCTTATCACCCCTGCTTTTCATCCTAGTCATTGAAGGTCTCAGTCTTTTAATTACTGATTCTTGGAACCATGAACTTATCCGAGGGATCTCTCACTCTCCCTCTCTTGCTCTGACTCATCTTCTTTTTGTGGATGATGTCATTCTAATGGGAACTGGTTCTCTTCAGGAATGGGTAGAATTTGATGTCATATTTGAAGCCTTCTATAAAGCTTCGGGAATGTCTATCAGTCTGGAAAAATCTGTTCTCCTCCATAATAATATACCAGATTTGGAATTCGTGAACCTTTCCAGAGTCATCCCTTATAAAAAGCTCCCAATCACTACTGGCTTCAATTATCTTGGGTTTTACATCAAACCCCTTGGATACAGATCTAGGGATTGGAACTGGCTGGTACAAAAATTTGAAAATAAAATCAGTCTTTGGACACACAAGCTACTCTCTCTGGGTGGCAGGCTGATTCTAGTGCAGCCCGTACTTTCCAGTATTCCGGTCTAGTGGATGGGTCTCGCCCCTATACCGGTTTCTATTCTACACAAGCTCAAGAGAATTACCTTTGATTTCTTATGGGGATCCTCAGGAAATATATGTAGATTTCACCTGGCATGCTGCTCTGATCTATCTTGGCCAAAGAAATTTGAAGGGCGGGGAATTAAGACTCTCCAATGGTTCATCATTTCCCTACGTCTCAAAAATTTCTGGAAAGTCCTCTTCAATGACAGTCTTTGGCGTCGAGTCCTCACCACAAAATATCTGAAGCAGGCCTCTGTGGTTTCTTGGCTCTGAGAGAAAAAGTTTAGTACTCGTGGTGTCTCTGCTATATGGAGGGGGTTTATTCAGACAATACCCTGGATGGGGTGTCATCTCGCATGGCAGGTTGGGAATGGCAATGATATCTTGATAGGAATTGATCCAGTGATAGGTAATCCTACCTCTCACCACTTTCCTGATGGATTGAGATCTTATCTTGAAGATTTGGATATTAAAACACTTGCCCAGGACCGCAATACCTTATCGGATTCCCATCACTACTGGTACTCGGCTGAAGAACTATACTTGGACGGTGAATGGAAAGAAGTATGGAACACGTTCACTAGAGATCTGGATCTTAATGGTATTCATCTTTCATTTGATTCTGATTCGCTAATATGGGATTATAATAAAAAAGATGGCACAATTTCTGCCGATAAAGTTTATGATTGCATTGTAAACTCTTCCAATCCTGCATAGGGCATCCGACTGTACAAATCGCTTTGGTTGGGGATCCTTCCACGCAAAATTGGTTGTTTCTCCTGGCTGGTATTGAGAAACAAGGTACTCACTTGGGACAATTTACAGAAAAGAGGTAAGTCTAGACCGGGTATATGTCCTTTATGTTTTTCAAATGAAGAGACTATCACTCACCTCTTCTCTTGCTGTTCGATATGGAAAAGCATTTTGGGGCTTTTATGTGACCAACTACAGCTAAAAAATCCTCCTAAAATAGACTCTATTACTATTTTTTTGGAATTTTGGGCTTCCACATACCCACGCAGCTCTACTCTCTTCTTTATCCCTCACCATACGATTTGGGCTATATGGAAAGCTCGTAACCGGGCTATTTTTGATGGGAAAACTTGGTGACTGTCCTCGGCATTTTTCATCATATTTTAAATGCTGCTTAGTTGATTCCCTCTCGGCCTGTCATAAAGGACAGGAAAATAAAAACTGATAGACTGATTGGACCAAGACCTTCCATGACTTTCCCATGTGGTTACTTTGATGGTGCTTCTACTTCTTCAGCAGCAGGAATTGGATATAGCTTGTTCTTAAATAAGAATCACCATCTGGATTTTGTGATGGGGGTTGGATATGGTAACAATACAAAGGTATAACTTCTGGGCCTGTGGGCCCTTCTGCACTCCTCCCAAATGATGGGAATCCCTCTAGTCCACATATACGATGACTCACAGGTCATCATCAATTGGGCTAAGGGTCACACTGATCTCTCCCCACCAGAACTTTTTCACTGGTGTAGGGAATCACAAAAGCTTATTTCAAGCTTCCAGGATCTCTCATTCAGTCACATCTATTGTGAACACAATTGGATTGCAGACCATCTTTCAAAAACAACACTCAATCTCTCTCCAGGATTTGGCTATTTTTCTGAATTTATAGATGACCATTTGGTCACTTGTGACTCTTTCCAGCTCATTTGAGCCATGCTTTTGGGGACCTTCCTCCCCTATTGGATACTTGCTCTGTTATTTCTGAGTGGCTCTTTTGGATCGCAGATCTGGTCCTTTTGGTTCACGATAGATAGGTTTGATTGAGATTGATCATTTGCATGATGAGACCGATTTCTGATGGGAACTACACTTACTATTGCATGCCGTTCCCCCCGACTGCGACTGGATGTGATTCTCTCCCGATTAGTTGTATTCTCTTGTGATGTAACCCTTCTGGGGTGGGTGTTATCAATGCCCTTTGATTCCTAATAAGAATAACAAGGACATGCTTTTTCTTCTTGAAAAAACAAGTATGTATCATTAAGAGTTTTGAATAATATATCGTACAAGGGTGCTTGGACAAACGAGACACCAATATCTTAATAATTTATTATGAACTTATATTAGGTAAATATATCATAATATTCCATAATTCAAAAGGAGATAGTTAATAATTTGAAATTTGTATTTTATTATTTTAATATTTTTTTCAAATTTAGTAGTAATTTTGTTTGAGGTTATATTTTAACTTTATTGACGAGAATTTGGAGCTTTGTG
>LPNX011125745.1:425488-488616 GCA_001517045.1 Pseudotsuga menziesii | reverse complement strand
TGGAGGGAAGCTCCCGGAACAGGAAGCCCTAATTTTCTGATTTCTTCTGCAGAAATTCCTGTTACTGTTTCTGTGATATCTCCGAAATTACTAATCCTATGTGTCTGAAATTTCTCACTGAGGTAACCTCGCATTTCCCTGATCCAACACCACAGGTTTCATCAGAATTGGTTTCACCATTTTTTATTTATGATCCTTTTCCCAAGGTGACCTGTTACAGGACTGTTCAGAACAGCGAGGTTGTACAGCATGCCACGTGTCGCTGGTTCATTTTCTGAGTTTGACCTTCGGACCACAGAATTTAAAGTCCGTGCCCTTTCTGGAACATCTTCAGGAATTCCATTTGGACCTCTGTAGCCCAATATATTGCAGATCTCCCCAGGTGTCCTGTTTATGGATGATTTATGGAAGAGGATGGAATCCTATCTTGGAGAGATCATATCTCCCAGAATATAGCGAATCAAAGGCTTCCCTTTGGACACCGTGTTCACCAGGATTTTATCTTCGGCCCCTGCAATGTTCAGCTTCTGAACCTTCGCCAATATCAGAATATAGCTACTGTACCAAAACTTAGCAGTTTCAGTATTTAGGGTTTCTCTAGCTAGGGGTCAAACTAGGGTTTGACTTTCCCAGAGATTTACCCAACCAAATTTACTGATCCAGGTCTCTAAATTTCGGTTTTGATGAGGAGATCAATTCTATGTAGGTCTCACTCAAAAATTACTCCTCTGTAGAAAGCCCTAATTTCCACATCGACACTGAAAATGCTTGAAATTGAATTCCGCATCGATAGAAAGATGCACCCTTCAATGGAGAGTCATCCTAGCATACTTGTGCTGAAAAAATGTGGAGGAAGATCCACAAAATAGGAAGCCCTAGTTCCTGTAGCTGCACAATGTCTTCTGCTCAGGTTAGCTCTGATACCATGTTAGTTTTTCATCATTTAAGCTAGCATTATGATAAGATCTTTTCACTGAGAGAATAACAAGTACAGCAATCACATAAGCACATCACAAGAGACAAGAGACACAAAGATTTTAGGAGGGGAAACCATAAATGGAGAAAACCCCTCAACTTCCTCTAAGATAGTATCACCACAAGATGTGAACCAAAACAGTAAGATGACCTCCCTTTACAACAGCAGCCTTCTGTCTTCTGTCAAGCCAAGAATTTCCTTCTCCAAAAGTGCGCCACACTTGAGAGAACAAGAGAGCTAAGTCACAAGTGATAAATAGAGAGACTCTCACTCTCTATTTATATTCTTCCGTTGACTTGAAGTGCACTCAACCTAATAATTACTACTCGAGCCTACACCTTAATTAGTGTATAATAACTCAAGTGCCCCATAAACAGTGGGGACTTACCCAATGACTTGATATGACTTGTTTACATTATAATCCTCCCGATCGGAACATCGGGGCATGACCACATGACTCAAATACATAATAGAAACATCCCGGAATAAACATCGGGTTACAATAATATAAAATACATAGAAGAATACATTCCGAAGTTACATATACATCAACACTTTGATCATGTAAACATGTGTTAAGTGGTTTTGACAAATTTTAAAACAATTTAGATTGTCTAGTTTTCAAAACATAAATATATTAATATTAGTTTGTAACATTGTTTTTAAAGAAAAAATGGATTTATAGAAAAGGTTGAGTTTGTCCACTTATTAACTCACTTTTATTTGAATTAGATTAAAAATTGGTTTTGTTATAGAGACTTTATCAATACATATTGAGGGGAAGGTGTTTTTGGGGAGATGACTAGAAAGGAGATTCAAGAATGGTTTTATTAGTATTAGAATCTATTTGTGCACCAATAATTTGAGTGCATAGGCCTAAATGTTAAGAAATTAAAAGAATGCTTCGTGTTCTAGGATAAACATGGGATTTCTTGGGTGAAATTTTCATGTAATATCCTTTATGACTAGTTAAAGTGCTTTATAAAACATCCTTGTCATTTCCAACAAAGTACTAAGAAAAAGTATGGGGTGTTAAAATTATCTTCAATTTGGGTAGGGTAGCTTTGACCATGAAATCTTGTTAGTGGTGGATATTTAGTTTAGATGTGCATTGAATATTTACATATGAAAATTCACTGTAGTCTTTCCATTCCTACTAAAAGGCACAAAAACAACTTTTAGTTGACTTATAAGATGAGTGGAAGCAAAAATAATGCTTTTGATGAATATGCCATTAATGGAGAACTTTGGTTGCTTCTTATTGACCCTAAAATGGTTGTAGCTTAAGTGAAATTTATAGGGGTGGCACCTCATGAATGGACAAAAGTAGAGGAGACAATTAGGAATATTTGAGTAGATTATTTAATAACTATTCAAGATAGGTGTATTAATCATAAAGAAAAAGTAGGGAGATGTGGTGGGATGAAATTATGAAATATGTCTATGCAAAAGGAAGTAGTTGTGAGGGAGTACAATTGAGAGGGAGAGGTAAATATTGTAAAGTCACAAAACATATGTCGAAAATGGAATTGATATTGTGAGGTATAGATATTAGGTAGTAAATGGAGAAGAGTGGTTGGAGAAGAGAAAGTGAAGGGAAATAAAAATCCTAGTACGATTTCAATGAGACTAATATGGTGAGAAGAGTGTGTCAATATATGTGATTCTTGGGTAGGAATTGGAAGTATCAAGAGCACAAGTGGTATTTGTGCTCTTAATAGAGATGATCAATTCATTGGTAGGTTTTGGTTACACTTGGATGACGTATCTAGTGGATATGAAAGGGAAACTAAGTTGTAGGGTTATTAAGGAAAAAAGGAAGCCAATTTGACTAGGGACATATCCATTGTGCCTTCTTATGACATTTGTATTTATGCAAGTGAGAACAAGTCATTAGATAGTATTGAACATAGTTTCTTTTCATAGCTGATTTTACCACACATGGTGAATCACACTTTTATGGCCTTATCTATCCCTATGCAGACTCCTTAGACCCCATGGACCATTTTTGTTCCTTTGATGTTTCCTAGACCATGCCTAAAAACATGCTTAAATTGCCATACGCGACTTTTAAACCCTTTATCGCGTATATACGTGGGTTTGACCTCTAAAACTGCGTACATCAGGATGTGTGCAAAAATCCAAATTCTTTTGGAGTTTTCCTTGATGTGGGTCCGACTCACTTGTCTCCTAGCCTTCCATATGAATTGAGATCACTCGAATTCAACCTTTCATTACCCTATTGATGAGCTATATAAGGAATCCTTTGGATACATTAAAGGCATATGAGAAATTAAGAGCAAGAGAACTATAGTCCATTGTTGGCGGAACTTGTGCTTGAGTCTACATCCCCTTTGTCCCTTGGAGCACTTTTGTGTTCTTCCCAAGCTTACCTTTTGCTTGTGAGCATGCTATCGAGAGATGGAGGATTGAAGTGGTGGAGGCACAAGTGGGGGACTCGGTTTCTCTGATTCGCAGACGTGCCGATAGAGGTTGTATTCATTGTAATATCTAATTTTATATCAATAGAAATATATTTTCCTATCCAATAATGTGTGTTTGAATGAATATTTTATCCATGGATGATTTCAAATGCTTATATGTTATTGATTATATATGCTAGAGTAGAGCTAACACAATTATATATAGTATGCTTGTCTTGTTTTTTGAATGTTGAGGAAGCAATTCATCAATTCAAGCTAAAGTTGGAAAGCTCAACGGGGATCTACACCAACCGTCAAGAATAAGGTACAAATCGAGATCCTTTAGTGTTAGTTGTTTGTTTTCTCTTGCATATAGGAAATGATTGATTTCTGGAGTTAAGTTGTCTGTTGTGGTACCCCAAGCCATAGGAATTTCTCTCCGTAATAGAATTGGCGACTCCCTTGGGGAGTTCCTGGTAGTTTTCCTTTGGGGGTTTTTATCAGAATTCAATGTTCTTGAATTGCTCTTATTTCTTTGTTTCTGTGTCGGGTATGGGGGCATGTTTTCCTGTTAGTGTCTGAATTGGTGTGAATTTTGTCTCATTTCATCTGTTTGCCTTTATTTTTATACATTTCTCTTCCTGTACGCGAGTTTTTTACTCACAGTCGCGTATACACGCGGCTTTGACTATTATATCCATGTACATACACAGGTTTACTACAAACAGTCACGTATGCCCTTAGTTTTTCCTTCTAGAGGAAGATTGATTGTTGCTGGGTGAATTTTGATGATTGTTGAGTTTAGTAGCTAGAGTCTATATACACCTTTGTTTCTGACCAGAGACACTTTTTTTAGGGTAATTTTATTTTTTAAGAAGGTTCTTGTCATTGCATTTTTTATTTTTTGTTTCAGGATTAGTGCATTAGATTTATTTTACCTTAGTACTTTGTGTAACTGTTGTTTGATGGTGCTTGGCGAGTCTGCGTGTAGTAGAATCATTCTTTTTCTTTAGTATCTCATTTTTATTCAAAGAATCCAAAATATTTGCTTTTTTGCATCATTATGCATTGCACTTTGCATTTCGCATGGTACTTGCACTAGATTTCCTTAGAGTATTAGTCAGGGCTTCATATAGGAATGATTGCATTTGTCATTTGAAGAAAAATTTTGCATTTCACGTAGTAGCATGCCCTGTTTTTCATTTGACACAATGCATTTGCATTGATTGTTAGGTGTGCATTTTACTTCATGTTGCGTCATAACACCATTGGTTGCATGACCATCTACCTCTTTTGAGTAATAAAGCCAAATAAAATAAACGCTTAATTAAAATGGATTACACTATTTTCTTTGATAGGGTACACCAACAAGATTAGGTTTTACAGTCTTGGAATAGTTCATTGTGAGTAAATTCTCCAAGACCACTAAACAACAACATGTATGTGTCTGTCTAGGTGAGAGTGTGAAATTCCTTGGTATAATTAGTGTTTCTGAGGATCCTCCTCTCAAAAGGGAGTTAAGCATGAGGAAGTGTGAGCGGTTATTGATTGGGATGACCCCTAGTCATAACTGAGTAGCATCGAAGATATTTCCAGGATTGTATTCATATCTGGGGACTCTTTCGAGAGTTCCAGGCCTTGCTACCCTGCCCATACAATCAATCCCGCCTATGACTGTCCGCTTGAGCATTGATTATATTGAGGTGACCTTAGTTTCCTTACCTAGGTTATCGAGGGGGTACTTTGCAATGGTTATTTTGCAGGTGTCCCAACCAGGTTGGGGTCAGACAGTGCAGTCTCTTTACGTGTTGAAGCTAAGGGCCACAATAATTGGTTACGAACCTCCGCTTGTTGTGTATTGGAGTCTCAAGCCTCTCCTAAGCGAGACATACCTGCTTCATTCGGGAGCTCACATATCCTGCCCTTGTTTTCTTGTGGTTGGCTTTAGATTTTATTGGTGTATACTCTATGCACGTTAGCTTGCCTAGGGTTTGCATAATTTAGAGAGTCTTTTTCATTTTTTGAGTCGTTTTGGATACGGGTGCATCTCCTCGCCATTCTCGTCGTTTAGCAAGACTTTTTCCTTCCACATCTTCTCCTACTTTGGGAGAGAGAAGCAGATGGTCTAGGAAGACTCATACCCACATTGATTCACACATGATGGGAGATCATGAAGATGATATTCCTAAGCTGTCTTCTCCACTTCGTGTGGACGACGGAGAGTTTACTCCTACATTTGATCCTTCACTTGATGCAGTTGCACATTCTGAGTTTGATCCTTCACATGAAAGACATACTCACTCTAGCTATGATCCCTCATTAACAGGTCACCAGTATGGGATGCCGAGCGATGAGACTCACCATGAACCTGGAAGCAATAGTTATGTTAGTTATGGCATGTTTGGTAACCCTATACATGATACAACATTTTTTGCTGAAACAAAATTTTATTCTAACACTATGCCTCGGGGCATTCCCATTTCTTTCCATGCGGAGAGATTTGGGAGCACGAGTCATATTACACCCTCCATCTTGACGGTGGAGGCCACATCTCACGTTCGTCCTAGACCTCATGTTAGTAATCCTATTCAGATACCAGAACCAACACGAGTGACTGTTGGGAATACCACATACATAATTTCACATGTCCCTTCGTCTTCTATTCCTTGTTCTTCGGATTCTTTTTCTCCCCCTCATTCACGTGGTCCTTTGGGCCGAAACATTGCTACGAGTCATGTTTGTACTGCTGCTACTCGCCCAGTTGTGTTTCACACTCAAGTACCTCCTGTTGTGTCGAGAGGTCGTATCCCTACTTTTGGAGGTCATGTTATTACTTCCAGAGCATATATTCCTACTTACGGAGTGTCTCATGGGACATCTCATGGGATGTCTTATGGACCTTATTATAGACCGCAGTATGCACAGACTTATTCACCTTATGGGTACGGGTATCAAGAACCCACCTACTCTCTGAATTATGGCTTTGTAGCTCCACATAGTCAAGGTACACCACATTATGGTGCTTCCATGCCACCTTATACAGGTCAAACGGGAGGAGGATACTATGGCCATGGCCATGGTGGTTACGGTCATCATTCCTATGTGAACCAAAATTATCAGGGAGCGCCTCTTAGACCTGCTCAACCTAGGCTCCCTTTCCTCACAACGTTAAATTTTCTTGACTTGTCGAGACTAATGAACGATCCGGTATCTTATGACCCAGCTTGGCCAACTGTCCCTAATAAGCTTCCCTCGAACATTCCCAAGTTCGAGGGAAAACCAGGAGAAGATCCGAGTGAACATGTTACTACATTTCACCTATGGTGCTCTTCTAATTCCTTACACAAAGATTCGATCCATTTAAGTCTATTTCAACGCACTCTCATTGGGCCTACCGTAAAATGGTACATAGAGCTACCTAGGGTGTATTCTCTTCATTCGATGATCTAGATATGAATTTTCTCAACCACTTCCAACTACCAGTGCGTTACGACGTTGGTACTGAACTCTTGTTGACATTCAAGAAAGATAAAGCCATGCATATCTCAGACCATATCCAAGAGTGGCGTAGACAAAAGAGATTGATTAAAGCCTTCATACCATCGAAGTTTCTCCTCAAGTGGCTCCTTAAATCGTTACTACCTTATATAGTGAAGGATGTTTCTACATCCGGAGTTCAGAACGAGGAACAAGCCATTTTTAGGGCACAAGAATTGGACTTGATTTATGCTCAATCCGGTTTGTTATATGAGATCATTCCTAATGCTCTGCATTCTAGTTTCGACCCTAAGGTCAAACCTGGACCACATGCCAATGGCATTGTTGGTTGCACAAGTACCAAACCTGCGGATTCGGTTGTGAAAAAGTTCAGTCAATTATCTATCAACCAATCTGCCTCAGGATGAGCCTTGGCTTCGTCTCAACCCACCCAAACGGCGAGTGTGCTTGTGGTGCAATCGTTAGACTAGAAGGGTTACTAGCAACCCTAAAGGAATAAAAAGAAGGGTAAAAATAATCATAAAGGTGTGAATAGGAATGAAAATTCCAACTCTAATGACAAGAACACCTAAAATGCTGGGGGGGACAAGCAACCTAAAAGTAAGGTTAAGTTTCCTTGCAAGTTATGTAAGGATGATCACCTCACTCACTTGTGCCCTCAGATAGAAGAAGCCTCGAGATTCATAGCATAGGGCCCAACTGTGCTCACCAACCCTTTACCTCATAATCAAAACATTAACTCGAGGACCCATGATCAGTCTGGTGAGGATCAAGATCCACCTGAGGCTTGTAGTGGTCATGGTTGCATCAATATGGTGCGTGCTACTAAGGTTGTGACTCATGCGAAGGACTATGGTTCGTCACAACCAGACCTTGGAAAGGAACCTGCTCCACCCGAGAGCCCTTTGCATATTGAAAAACCTGTGGATAAACTTGAAGTTGATCCTCACATTCCTAAGGGAGTCCTTCAGTGTTCGGGGCACAATCCTAATGCCTGAGCCTCCTAGAACTATTCTATTGTTGAGGATTTGGGACACACTCCTTGTGTGATGTCTGCACTCGAATTACTTCAGAGTTGTCCTTCGCAAAGGAAAAATTTGATTTTTGCTCTTGGTGTTCATGATGATAATTCTTCCTCTGTCGTCAAATTTGAAACTATGGGACTTCAGCCTCACTTGCCTTACTATGTATCTCTTGATTCACGTAGAATGTATTAACATGGCCTTGAAATGCACTGTGATTGACAAAGGTGCTGCTGCTTCCATAATGTCTTTGGTATGTTTGAAGGGTTTGGGTTCCCCCGAGTTGTCTAAATCTACTACCATGTTGACTGCTTTTGATGGTAGATTGTTTCAACCACATGACATTCTTCCTTCTCTTAAAGTCCATTTGGGAGGGAAGACCGTTGTGATAGAGGTCGAGGTGGTTGATGCGCCCCTTGACTACAATTTGTTGCTAGGAAGGAATTGGATGTATAGTATGCAAGCCATAGCTTCTTCTCTATTTTGAGTGGTATGCTCTCCATTTAATGGGAAGATAGTTACGATTGATTAAACTTCATTTAAGAATCCACCTGTTACCGCATCTTTGGGAGCTTCTATCTCGATTGTCCAGCACTCTAAGCTGGCAATTGGGAGTATGGATGTTGGCATGTATCCATCCCTCAAGGGAATATTTAGATATTTAGTTGTTCTGCACCCATCCTTATGACAGGATCTAGTTCCGGTGAGGCTTCATCGTCTATAAGATCGGTGTATTTTCACACAAACCATATGGAGGATCCTTGGATTCTTCCTACACCGAATCCTTCATGTGAGCTCATCGAAACGGACATGCCGTTGCCTGCAACTATGATAGCATATCAAGCTAATCTTGGATCTGTTGCAGAGCCTAGTTCTTCCTCTTCAGGGACAGAGGAGGAGGACTCTTATGTACTGCCAACATGGGCAGTGTAGTCTTCTCACACACATGACTACCTTGATAGTGTTTTTCCTTTAGATGAGGCTATTATTGAGGCTATGTCTGGGGTTGAGCCACCTCGGGAAGAGTTGCATCATAGATATTATTTTCTTCCTGAGCTTGACCATTTGGAGTGTGAAGACTATAGGGAGATTCTTACTGAGAGAATTGGTAGTTCCATGGTTCCGTTAAGCTCTCCTAGTTCGATGGCTGATGGAAATATGGCAAATATATCTCCTACCATTCCTATCAATATCTCTCATGATCCTGGCAAGGTTGAGAATGTCTATATTGGGGCAGAATGTTCCCATGCTGAGATTTAAGAGTATACCGAGCTGTTCAAAGAATTTCGTGATGTATTTGCTTGGTCATACGAGGAAATTCCAGGTATCGACCCTTGCATTGTTGAGGATGAGATTAAAATTTATCCTAATGCTAAGCCTGCTTGACAATGCTTGCATGCGGTGAATCCTAGGAAAGCACCCGCGATTAAGGCTAAGATAGAAAAACTGTTGAATGTTGGTTTTATCTATCTCATTCCCTTGATGGAGTGGGTTTCAAACCCCATTCCAGTTGATAAGAAGCAAGGAACGATCCGCATATGCACTAATTTCTGTGACTTGAATGGTGCGTGCCATAAAGATAATTTTCCCACACCATTTATCGATCAGATTTTGGATGAGTGTGCGGGAAGCGAGGTATTTTCTTTTATGGACGGATTTTTTGGATACAATCAGATATAAATTAAACCCGAGGACTGACATAATATTGCTTTCATTTGTCCTTGGGGTACCTTTTCATATCGGAAGATGCCCTTCAGCCTTAAAAACGCCAGAGCCACTTTTCAGCAGGCTATGACCTTGATATTCCATGATCTCAAATCGATTATTGAAGTCTTTTTGGATGACCTTGCTCCTCATTCTTGCATGAGAATGTGTCATTCTTACCATTTGAGATTAGTGTTCGAAAGGTGCCGCCCTTATTTGGTAAGGTTAAATCCTCACAAGTGCATATTTTATGTGAATTCTAGCGCTTATTAGGGTTCATTGTCTCCAAGGAGGGTATAAGCGTCGACCCTTTAAAGGTTGAGGCAATACTTCAATTGTCTCCCTCGAAAAACATTAGACATATTCAATGTTTGCAAGGCATGGAAAACTTCTTACAGAGATTCGTCGTGAATTTTTTCAATTTGACTAGAGGCTTTATGCATCTTTTGAAGAAGGACACTACCTTTTGCTGGGAGCGAGCCCAAGAGTCCTTTGATGCGCTTAAGTGATCCCTAGCATCGGCCCCAGTGATTAGTCCACCCGACTATAGCCGTGACTTTCTACTTTATGTGGCCACGTCTATGGAGACGATTGGTATGGTTTTGGTTCAAGAGGATGAGGAGCTCCAAGAGCATGTCATATATTATCTGAGTTAGAACCTTATAGATACAGAGATCTATTATTCCCATGTGGAGAAGCTTTCCCTAGCTACCATTCATGCGGTTCAAAGATTGAGACACTATATTCTCCTTCGCCAGACCTTGGTGGTTGCCGATGCCAACCAGTTTCAGTTCATCCTCACTAGAATAATGATAGGGGGGAAGTATAATAAATGGATTGTCATCTTGCAAGAATTCGATCTCGAGTTTTTCTTGGCAAAATTGAAAAAATCGTTGATTTTTGCAGAGCTTATATCTGATTTCCTGAGCGAGGAGGAGGAAACTTGTGAAGATACGTTTGTCGATGAGCACATCTTCTTGATCTCAACTTTGGATCCATGGTATGGGGACATTATCATATATTTACAAACATTGAAAGTACCTACTCACCTTTCATGGGATGAACGACGATGATTACGTCACGTTTCTAAGAATTACCTCGTATTGGATAACACATTGTAACGTCGTGGGATAGATTCCATTTTACGTCGTTGTTTAACTCATGAGGAGGCTAAGCTTGTGTTGAATGATTGCCACGGAGGGGCGTGTGGTGGTCATTTATCTAGGCTTTCTACAGCCCAAAAATCTTGAGAGCAGGTTATTTCTGGCTGTCGATATTTAAAGATTGTGTTAATGAGGTCAAGAAGTGCCACCCTTGCCAGGTGTTTGCACGTAATATGTGCTCACATCATGCCCCGTTACATCCCAATATCACCGCCGGTCCCTTCACTAAGTGGGGGCTTGATTTCATGGATTTCAACCTAGCTTTAGCTAGGGGGCATCATCATATTATCATGGATGTTGAATACTTCACGAAATGGGCTTAGGCTATGCCTACAGTTAAATCCAATGGTGAGACAGCCGCACACTTCGTATTCAACCAGATTATTACTTGGTTTGGTATTCCAAAAGAGCTTGTCACTGACCATGGTAGGCACTTTCAGAATCGTATGATGGAAGAGTTGGCCTCAAAGTTAGGGTATAAGTAGGAGCATTCTTCTTCTTATTACCCTCAAGCAAATGGACAAGTTGAAGCAGTGAACAAATCACTCAAGTATATTCTCCAACGAACCATCGCACAAAGCAAGAACAATTGGAATATTATGTTATATCCTGCTTTATGGGCTTATAGGACTGCAGTTAAGACTGCCACTAGTTTTTCTCCATATCAGCTTATACATGGAGTGGATTTTGTATTGCCAGTTGAGTGTGAGATCCCTTCTTTGAAGCTAGCCATAGAGCTCTTAGCAGACACTTCTCCATTGGAGGAACGTTTGGTTTATTTAGAGCAGCTTGATGAGCAGCATTGAGATGCTTTAGTGGCTTTAGAAGTGAATAAGCGTCGCGTTAAGGTCCAGTATGATAAATCTGTCCATCCAAGGAGGTTTAGTGAAGGAGATTTGGTCCTTTTGTGGGATCAAGCTAAATAACCCTTGGGGGCAGGAAAATTCAACCCTGTGTGGCATGGTCCTTACGTGGCTAAACGTCTGTTAGAGAAGGGCGCTTATGAGCTAGTAGACTATGAGGGGACGGCCTTGGCCGATCCTAGAAATGGGCTCTATCTTAAAAAGTAATATGCATGATTTTCAGCCAAGGCTGGCTATTGTATATTATTGTACAACATTTTGCATAGTTAGGTATTTCTTATGGTGATCGGGTTTTTTTATTAGCTTTCATTTATTATAGCACATGTCAATGGAGTCTTCCATCTATATAGGATTCGCGGATGGTGCAAGCCGTCACACTCAACACTCAGCCTCTGCTGCTTGGGTGATTTATACTCCTACGGGTCAGGTATTGTCTTTAGGATGCGTATGTTTACGACCCTATTCAAACAATGTTGCTGAATATAGTGTCGTTATCGAGGTTCTACGAGATGCCATTTCACATGGTGTTCTCTCTATTGAGGTACGTCTTGATTTGGAGTTAGTGGTATCATAGCTTAATGGCTTGTATCATGTTAGAGATTCAACATTATTACAGAGATTCTTACGTGTGAGATTGTTAGAACGACAATTTGAAAAAACAACATAAATACATGTTCCAAGAATTAATAATCAAGTTGCTGACTCATATGCTAACTACGTGTTAGATTGGCATTTGTTTCATAGACAGTAAGCTCATCACAAACATAAATTTTTACACATGTAAATAAATAAACCGATCATCATAAAAAAATTTCATTAAAACATCCAAAATGTCATAATACATAGTGTCATAATACAAAAATGGGGCTCTTGAGCCACCAAAATATAAATACATGGTAGTACAAAATGTATCACTCCCAAGTATCTAAGACTAGGGAGGAGGAGGGGGGTTCTGATCATGGAATGTCACCACTGCTCTAGCCAGCTATCTAAATAACTGCACCCATACTCGTGGCACACCCACCACTTGATGCTGCATGGCCTCAGGCAGGTCCTCGACCTATGCCATGGGTACCCTGTGTGTCATCCTCACGAAGTTGGTATGAATGCTTTCGAGTGTCTGCTCCGCATCCACACCCGTAGTGTCATCTCTTCTTCCCCTCCATCTATGACGAGGGAAGCCTTCAGGCCGTCATGGTCCTACATCTGCATACACATGATAGGATGTCACTATGTGTTGTCACGCAAAAACATGTCTTTTTGATTCCATATATCAAAAAACACAAAAAATTAAATAACTCAAAAAATATTAAAAAGAGGGTTGGGATTCGTTATCAATGTCACCATATGCCAATCCTAGTGGTAATGGCATGTCGAGGTCTCCCCGGAAATCTATCCCTGTATAGGGGTAATCATCGATGGCAACTATTTGTCATCGCCACCATGGAAAGAAATTAGCTGGATAGGGGTTGGACGCCCTACATCCACCCAGTCTACGCATCACATCTACCCAACATCGTTGGGCTGGATCTCGAACCCCGTGAAGAGGAACGTCAACTCTAGGGCTCAATCTCGAAACACCCTTGAAGAAAAATGTGCTCAGTATGCTACTGAAACAAAAGTTTCGTAGTCTGCCCATCTTGCATTCACTGAGCTGGTGTTTCATGTTGCCCAATAGTGGAGTGCTCCAATCGTACACAGTGGGTCTCGTGCACTCCACTGCATAGAAGATCAGAGGCTGCTAGGCCTAGTGGAGTGAAGCTAGCCCTGTTATCTTGCCTAGCACCTGTATGGAGTTAGTTGGGATTTGACTCCCGACCTTCTCCATGTATGGATAACAATACACAGCTATGTACTCATCGGTGGTGAGGCCACCTCCAGGCCCGCGAGACCGTAAGTTCATCACTTCCCCCCATTGGGAAAGTCCAATAATAAAGTATATGTCCTCCACTTCTATGGTGAGGGACATCCCATCAATCTGAAAAGACTCTGAGTCTGGATCCCAGTAGTCTACTGGCATATGCAGCAGTCCTGGTTTGGCCCTCAAGCCACCAAGACACCAAAACTTGTAGAGCTCGCATGGACGAAGAGCCTGTTGTGCCATTAAATCACCACGAACTGATTCTTCTACATCCCCGTGCTCATGTTCTCTCCATTCTAGAACCATCCTGCACATTAAATTCAAATTAGAGTCATTAGAACACTTAAAAAACCTTGAACATGGCCTCATATGTGAATGTTTGCTAAACAGCCGCGTATGTACGTGACTTTGAGGGCATTTTCCGTGTATATCAAGAACTATACATAGAAAAACCCTCGATTTCCATGTGGGCCATAGCGTGCACTTTAGAATGGGCTAAAATCCTGATTTGACAATGAAAAATTATAAAATTTGCATGAAAATGAAAGAGCAGGGCATGAGTAATTACCTGGAAAAAACGGTAGTGGATTCCGCCGACTGGATCTCACGGAATTTGCTGTTGAAGTTCCGAGTTCAATTGGGTAAAAATTTCAAATGTTATATAATGTTTTGAATTTTTTACCTCCTTTTCTATAGTTTGGACCATTTCTAATCCTTTTGGATCATTTTTTGACTAATATATGATGTAGGAGACTGTTTTGAGCGCCGTTTCGACCGTTAGGTTGACCCGTTCGTGCTGATTTTAGGTATCATGTCTAAACTGGCATATAGGTTAGGTTTCACCACCATTTTCATTTTGCATGACCTTATGACCATTTCATCATAACCATAGGTATGAACCCATTCCATCTTATCAGGGAACCTTCTTGTTGTTTTAGAAGTGGCATGATTTGAATGGTAGAGATTGACCTTACATGGGTACCCTAGTTAGTGCCTTATTTGCATTTGGTGCCCATGCCGATAATTTTTCCCTTTAGGGTGTGGGAGTCCATTCTATAGTATTTCCATGACATTTCACAAGAGCCTCATACTCCTCTTGATCTTTTGTTGGCCTATTTCCCCCCGGCTCCCCTATGTCAAGTTGTAATTGCATTATCATGAGCTTTCCTGCCTCATTGCGCCTTATGTCAGATTCCCTGACTTTGAGTATCAGACCATATAGCCCGAGCTTGTATCATGTCTAGCCATGTAGAGCCATTTTATATATCCTTTGCAGCTTGATTCCTTGTTTTACCGGGAGGGGACTTTCCCCTGAGTGTCACTATCCTACACATGTATCCTTGCATTGAGCATAGGTATGTTCCACTGCTTGGAACTAGTTTGTTTACCCATTTTAACACTCGTCTCCTCCTAGTCTATAACTTTAAAGCAGTTTTACTTTTTTTCAAGCTTTCCAAATATTTGAAAAGTCCAAAAAAAAAATTAAAAAACCAAAAAGACAGACAAGGAAAGATGTTATAATTGGCAGCAGTCGAGTCGTTTGCCTTCGAACAGAGCACTGTATATCACATCCATTGGTTGGGTTAATAGTTTGAATTTAGGAGCTATACTCATTTATTTGAGTTTATCTCCACCGACTGGTTAAGATTCCAACCCCTATGGAGCCTCTGTCGATGCCTCCTGTGTCACAAAGATGTCCCATCTTTTCATATCGAGTCTATGCTGCCTACATTCAGTCACCATTTTCTGTTATGCTCTTGTTCGAAGGAAGTTGAAACCTGAGTCAGCATTCCTCAATTATCTTGACTTTGCATGTCAGTCATTCTCGGTACAGTTACTGGTTCGTGCACTTTATGATCGAGTCCTTCCACATTATATAGCTTTGCCGAGTACCTCGTGTTGGATGACGGGGGATGCCTTAATACGCTCCTTCCAGTGGATTTCATGCCATCGACTTCAGATCATTTATTCTGGGATAGGAATCTAGAGTCATCTTTGAGTGCCTTGAGACTTGCAGTCATTAGTGGCAGGTTCTCTCGCCATCGACAGTTCTTTGGGAATACATCAATGTCCCCTGTTTGATGGATTCTCTCAAGTGTTCAACCTCAACACATTTATTCACACTTGTTAGTTTGCACTCTAGTACCTTGATTCCCATTTTCATTATTGGTGGGTGATCTCATGTCTGTTAATGGTATACATCAATGACCGGTAATCAGACGATGTACTACTATGTTCGACCTCGACACCTCTATTCACATAGTAGGACATGTACTCATAGCGATTGGTGTAGAATATCTTCCATATTGGTGGCATCTCATATATGCTACCCCCTTGATTATGCCAGTGTTCATGAGATTTCAGCTCTCATGACTTGATTCCAGTAGATGTCAGATATTTCCACCCATTATGGAGATCTTGATCCATTGTATATCTTCAGTCTTCATGGATATCTTCATCATGGAGATTCTGATCTATGTATATTGTACATGGTGATGACCACATATGTCATATTGTATCATGCCTATTCATGGCCATTGTACTCTTATGTATCCAAGACTGCTATAGGTATTCGTAGTTATATGCAGAGTTGTATCATTGTATAGAGCTGATTAGGTGGCTGGTTCTTCCACTGGGTTCTTCATCACTTCATTTCTGGGATGGACTTATAATGTATTTCGGCCATCGTATGACCCCTCTCACCTCACACATTAGGGGGCATCTATTATAGCTGATTTTACCACACATGGTGAATCATACTTTTATGGCCTTCCATGTCCCTATGAAGACTCCCTAGACCCCATGGACAATTTTTGTTCCTTTGATGTTTCCTAGACCATCCCTAAAAACATGCTTAAATTGCCATACATGACTTTTTAAACCCTTTATCGTGTATATACGCGGATTTGACCTCTAAAACCGTGTACATCAGGATGTGTGCAAAAATCCAAATTCTTTTGGAGTTTTCATTGATGTGGATCCAACTCACTTATTTGCTGGCCTTCGATATGCCTTGAGATCGCTTGGATTCGACCTTTCATTACCCCATTGATGAGATATATAAGGAACCCTTTGGATACATTGAAGGCATATGAGAAATTAAGAGCAAGAGAAATATAGTCCATTGTTGCCGGAACTTGTGCTTGAGTCTGCATCCCCTTTGTCCCTTGGAGCACTTTTGTGTTCTTCCCAAGATTACCTTTTGCTTGTGAGCTTGCTATCGAGAGATGGAGGATTGAAGTGGTGGAGGCCCAAGTGGGGGACTCGGTTTCTCCAATTCGCAAACGGGCCGACAGAGGTTGTATTCATTGTAAGCTCTGATTTTATATCAATAGAAATATCTTTTCCTATCCAATAATGTGTGTTTGAATGAATATTTTATCCATGGATGATTTCAAATGCTTATATGTTATTGATTATATATGCTAGAGTAGAGCTAACACAATTATATATTGTATGCTTGTCTTGTTTATTGAATGTTGAGGAAGCAATTCATCAATTCAAGCTGAAGTTGGAAAGCTCAATGAGGATCT
This sequence comes from Pseudotsuga menziesii, assembly GCA_001517045.1. Taxonomy (NCBI): domain Eukaryota; kingdom Viridiplantae; phylum Streptophyta; class Pinopsida; order Pinales; family Pinaceae; genus Pseudotsuga; species Pseudotsuga menziesii. The sequence continues at coordinate 471,573 of LPNX011125745.1, read as the reverse complement.
ACACCAACCATCCAGAATAAGGTACGAATCGAGATCCTTTAGTGTTAGTTGTTTGGTTTCTCTTGCATATAGGAAAGGATTGATTTCTGGAGTTAAGCCATCTGTTGTGGTACCCCAAGCCATAGGAATTTCTCTACGTAACATATGTGATTCTTGAATAGGAATTGGGAGTATCAAGAGCACAAGTGGTATTTGTGCTCTTAATAGAGATTATGAATTCATTGGTAGGTTTTGGTTACACTTGGATGACGTATCTAGTGGATATGAAAGGGAAACTAAGTTGTAGGGTTATCAAGGAAAAAAGGAAGCAAATTTGACTAGGGACATACCCATTGTGCCTTCTTATGACATTTGTATTTATGCAAGTGAGAACAAGGCATTAGATAGTATTGAACATAGTTTCTCATTTCAAATAGTGAGTTAGGGTTTTGTCTTTCATTTTCAATAGTCATAGAATATTGGGGAAATAGAGAAAAAGGGAGATTGTCATTTTTTCAGGTTCTTGTTCCATGGGTAGGGTAATGAAAACAAACATTATCATTGATATATGCACTATGCTATTATGAGAACATTTAGATGAGATCAAGAAGGATTTCATTAAGATGTTTCTGAAGCTAAAGTCAAAGAAACAAAGGATAATAGAGCTAAAGAAGATCAACAACACTTAGGAGAATTTGTATGGGACTATGGTTTGAGGTTTATAAACTTAACATGATCGATATTGGTTTATATTAAACTTATTTGTTTATACTATACATTATGTTCAACATAATTAGGAGAATTTGTATGGGACTATGGTTTGAGGTTTATAAACTTAACATGATCGATATTGGTTTATATTAAACTTATTGGTTTATACTATACATTATGTTTAACATAATTAGGAGTGGTGTATTGGGGAGATTTTGCATGATATTCACTCCTTTGTTGCAACGACGACTAAAATCATAACCCAAGGTATTGGACATTAAAATGTTTTAATGAAAGAATGCCATACAATATTGTGCTAGAACGATGGGTAAATTACAACAATAAGTTTTTTTCTTGTCAAAGGAAAGTAAATCCAAAAAATAAAAATAAAACACAATTGAGAAAATGCCTAAAGTACTATATACAGAACCAAAAACATTTGTCCTAAAAATTAACTTTAATTTAAGTTCAAAAAATCGATAATCATAATATTTACTGCGAATTTCAAAATGAAAAAAAAAAGACTAATCCAAGTATGATTCACTATAAGTTATTTAATTCAAACACATAGTATGGTTTCATGCTCTAAATATGTTAGAACAAACTTTGATTGAAATTCAAAACATAGATAATCATGATATTTACTATAAATTAAAAAAATAAAAAAAGTTATTCACTATAAGTTATTTAATTCAAACACCTAAGATGGTTTCATGCTCTAAATATGTTATAGCAATACTTTAATGGCAAAGAGTAATTTTACTAGAGGGTATTTAGTCGGAAAAAAAGAAAAGAAAGCAAGACTGAAAAGGACCTTACTATGGTAAGTATAGTTAGATTGAGCATTTTGCAATGTGTAATGATTTAATTAAAACTAATTATTCTTGTAAATAAATGTCTAACGCTTTGATTATAAATGTGGTTATTTTTATTTTAAGATATTAACTAATTTTTTTCCACAGGCAAAAAAAAATATATAAAAAAAATCGTAATTTATTATATGTATAGAAATTACATTCATCAGATAGACCAATATCAAGAAGACTATTGCCCATGATCAAAAACCAAAAGTATACCATAAAATCAACAACTGAATTGTAATTGAATTCTTTACATAAATAGTCTTTTAACAAAACTATTTACACCAAAAACAACCAAACGCTCAAGAAAAATATCTTAGCAATATCCTTCTGCACATCTTCATTATCAGGAAAAATATAGCATTAACTATGCATATCTTCATAAGTCTTCAACTGCTTCAGACCACTATCTCAACGAAAGAAATATTGTCACTATCTCATAAAAAGAGAAACTACATAAGTCTTCATACTACACATCATCCCACAATCTCAAAAAAAGAAATTGCACTATCTCAAAAAAAGAAATATCATCATAAGTCTGCCAACTGCACATCGGTCCACCATTAACCAAATGTATAACCAGTTACCATGAAGGTACCATATAGGTACATAGTCCAAAAAACCATAAGCACATCATCAAGATGACTATAAAGGAAAAAGAGTCTCAAAAATTTCAGAGTCACCAAACTCAAAGATCTGCCATAAACCAACCAGACTATACACACCATATTTTTCCAGTTCATCCGTAGAGGAGTTTCTTTCTCGATAAATATGCCTATAATCCGCAGAATCGAGCATATCTGATAATATGAGCACTTCACAAAGCACCTGGGATAGCTATAAATTTTGAATTCTGAACTGACCAGTGATCCAGTTGATGACCAACTGAGAATTTTCGAAAACCTGCAACATGGTAACATGTTTTTCCAAAGCCAAGGTAAGCAATAGATTTAAACCAATAAGTTCAGCAAAATTATTAGTACTAGAACCCAAACCTACCTTAAAGGTAAAGTAATGATCTTCAGTAAAATAAAGCATACCTCCAACTCCACATACTTTTGGTTCACCTGATGCCAAACCCTCAAAGTAACCCCATGGGAATGTTTTATCAATAGTTTACTCAACCATAGATCTAATATTTACAACAATATTGTCTTCTGGATAAGAAATCAGCATGCCTAAACATAAAGATGACACCTGTATAGGAAAAAGTAGAGAATCTTCAAAATAGCTCAGATTTTGTGCCTTCCACGTGAACCAAAAAACAAGTATAGGTAAAGATCTGATGTGATTCAATTCCTTTTTAAGACACCAGGTCTTAAGACAAGATATCATCGAACCCTCAATCCCCAAATTCTTAATTTTAATCTTAGTTTCAAGTTCAGACCAAACACTTTTGGTAAAAGAACATTCCACACCTAAATGAAAATTCAACTCAGCACACTTCTTACAAAAATAACACCTACTAGGTCCTTCCCTTGCTTTTCTACAAAGTACATCCCAAGTTAAAGCTTTGTCAGATAATAAAAACTAGCAAAAAATGTTTTGTCTTAAGGGGACACTTAAACTTCCATAATTCCTTCCACCACCAAGAAGTCTCCACATCATTCCTTTCCATAGTCAACTGAAGGTAACCTTCTTTGGGAGAATACTTCCCTGATTTAGACTTATTCCACACTAGCTCATCCATATCATTAGTTAATCTTAAGTGACTAACTTTTAGAATAGAAAGAAAACCATTCAAGGTAGCAATATCCTGTATGTCCTGTAAACCAATGGCTTTAGCAGATAGCCAACCCTGCTCCGTCAGAAAAGATACACTTGGACAACCAATATCTTTATGAAAATAATAACCAAATGAGTGTAATGTATCAATCAAAGGAGAAGGTAAATGATATCTCTATTTGCAACCAACCCAAGGATCCATACCAATATGGACATTAGCACCATTGCTCACCTTCCACACCAGATTATTACCAATTAAGTCAAAAGACCATAAAACAGCTTTCCAACAAATTGGAATTTTCCTTTTCTGTTTACAAGAAACTTTGATCCAATCAAGCAAGAATAATGGACGAAAATACTTTTGAATAGAAATTTGAACCCAAAGACCAGAACCATGTATAGATTCCATACACTTTTAGCAGTAAGGGATTTAGTGAAAAAAACAGGAATTTTCAACCCCCGTCCCCCCAAAAAATTTTGGGCAAGCCACTAACTTCCAAGAAGTCCAGGGTAAACCAAAAGAATCAATTTTCCCAGACCATAAAAAATTATAACATAATTTTCTGATCTTTTCAATAATGCCCAATGGAATCCAAAAGTGCATCCAGTACACCGGTATAGCCTCAAGTTGTAGATTTAACCAAGGTTAACTTATCCCCCTTGGATAACCATCGAAAACTCCAGTTTTTAATTCTTTTTTCCACTTTAGCAATCAATCAGTTCCAATCCTTAATATAGTACTTGCAAGGTTTGAGATGAAATCCAAGATACTTCATACCAGTCTCAAAATTAACCATAGGGAAAGAGAAAACACTCATTAAAGAAGTTAACTCATAATCATCTAATACAATGAAAAGCAAAGCATATTTGTCATCATTAATCTGCATCCCAGATGCCTTAGAAAAATAAAACGAAACCTCAGACAAAGTTGATATAGACTATTCAAAAACATTAGATACCATAACAATATCATCCACAAACAGAACACGCATTAAAGTAATCCCATTACCAAATGAAATACCCTAAAGAATACCACATTCCTTTGCTTTAAGTAAATCCCTGCCCAAGCGTTCAACTACAATAAGGAAAAGCAAAGGTGCAATAGGGAAACCTTTCCTTAGCCCTCGTCCAGATCTATAGAAGGAACAAGCCACTCCATTAATAAATAAGGAAAAAGATACAGATGTAAGACTGCTCATTACCTAGGTAATAAAAGGCACTACAAACTCCATTTGAGAAAGAAGAACTCAAAGATAAGTCCAATTAACCCAATCATATGCTTTAGAAAGATAGATTTTTAAAACCACAGACTTCAAACATTTACTGTGAATGGTATGCAAACCTTCATGTATAACCCCCACAACATCATGAATCTGCCTACCAGGAAGAAATCCAATTTGTTCACTAGAAATATACCTGTTGAGTACCTTCCTGATGCGAATAGAAATAATCTTACCAATGATCTTGTAAATGTAATTACATAAGGATATAAGCCTAAAACCTTCAAAAGATTTTGGAAGATCATTTTTGGGAATAAGAACAATAAAAGTAGCATTAAAAACAACAAGTATTTTACCACTCTTCCTAGTTATCAACTACCCGTAACAAATCCAAACCCAAAACATCAAAAAGAGCCCTATACACTTCAACAGGTATCCCATCTGGGCCCGGGATTTTATCATTTTTTTCTCATAGTTATAATAGACTGAATATCATTAAGAGTGACAGGAACCATAAGTTCTTCATTTTCCTCATTACTGATAGAAGTAGGGAAATTTTCTGCAACCTTAATAATTTCTGGAAGATAAAGAATTTTATCCTCCCGAAAAAGAGTTTCATAATGATTAACCCTAGCCCCAGGAATAGACTCAAATCTTTAACCAGATTACCATAATCATCTGATATTTTTCCTATGATTGGCAAAATTATGAAAGAAAGATGTATTATCATATCCATAAGTAAGCCAAATATTCCTACTTTTCTGTCTAGCCACATTTTCAAGTTCTAACAAAATTTTCCTTTTATGCATCTCCAGATCCACCAAAATGATTTTATCATCCTCATATGCAAAACCAAAACCCATTTTGTTAAAATATTTAACTAACAAAGTTCAATATCCACTAAATCTTTAAGATGATGGGCTTTTTCTAAGCAGAACAGAAAATAGACACCTCTTTCAAGTGTTTTAAGTTAGCAGCAAAATACGAAGCCGACGACACTAGAGAATTATCCACATAAGGAATCTAGGATGCTTTCAATAAAGAAACAAATTCCTCATTCAATAAACAGTGACCATTAAACTTAAAGGGACTACGTGGTTTTGATTCATTATTTAAAATATGTAAAAAATAGGATGATCATCTAAATCCCCACCACAACCAACCCATTGTCGAAAATGTAGATCCAAGTCCAAAAGATCAGCAGAGACTAGAATCCTATCAAGTATCTTACTAATATTATCATTACCTATTGTTATGTTAGACCAACTTTGTAGTAAAACAACAGGTTCTATATCCACAAGTCCAAAACCAGCCATCTTCAAGGCAAAAATTTATGATAAATTCTCCAACCGATCCCTATCACCCAAAATCTCAGAAAAACCCATTGAGTAGTTCAAATCACCACCTAGAATCAACTTAGAGCACTTAAGGAAATCATTATCAAGAAAAATTATTCAAGTACCTTTCCCTATCCATATAAGTCCATAAACATTAACAAAGCAAAAAGCCTCTTTAAGTTCAATGGAGTAAAGAGAAACACATAGGCTAGATACCACTACCCATGCATTTAATAAATGAAAATTATGGGTCCTCCATCCCAACAAGAGACCGCCAGATTTCCCTTTGGCATATACAGATACAAAAATTCACCCTTTAAGTATAGACTCCAACCCAACAGCAATAATATGCCCATCTCCCATACTCTCTTGGAGAAACAGGACATCAAGAAACTGTTCCTCAACCAACCTATGGACCGCTAGTTTTTTAGGAATACTAGCTAACCCTCTACAGTTAAGAGACAACACAATCATAATGAATCCCTAGATAGGGCATTCACAGCTCTAAGTGACCCATAATGAAAATCAAAAGAACAACTAGCCCCCACATCTAATACACTAGACCCCAGACAAAAAACAAGAGTCCCAAATAGGATCCTTATACCTGCCTTATCCTGTGATTCATCCAAAGGAGGCTTACTACTAGATCTTAAAAAATATCCATCATTAAATGCAGAAGTATTCCTAATAGGAGACACAAACCCTAACCCACCCAAAAGAGCTTTAGATGGATTAAAATTATCCAAAGATACAACATCATATTTGGATCCAAAATTCATCCTCATGTGCCTAATCAAAAGATCAGATCCATTATCAATTGAAGATAGCGAGGTCAAACAAACGGGTTTTAAGGAATCCACCTTTAGAAACTGAAATCTAGAATCCATACCCACCACATCCAAATTATTCTTGATAGGAACAACATGGGTTGATTCCATGGTCCGTCGGACCTCAACTTGTGTGCATTAAAAGTTTGTGTTAGAAGAATGCGTTCAGCAGGTTAATTAATGGAACAAGATTAACAGAAATTAAATACTGAAAACAGATAGAAAATGAACTAATAAAAAGATATAAAGAAGCACAGAATTAGAGCGTCACAAACAGAAGTTGATAATGGAGTTCACCCCCTCCACTGGGCTACGTCTCTGGGTCCCTCTCCAATGGGTACCAATCCAATTAATCTTTTTAAATGGTACAAAATGGTTCTGGAAACAACTTCAGCAACTGTAAACAAAATGTTGTACAAAATCTTTAAGACCTTTCTCTCGAAATTACAATCAGCATTCAAAGATAAAGAAAGCTAAAATATAACAGAGAATGTCGACTTCTACAGCACAGCATCTGGACACTTCGCAGCAAAAAAAAATATCTCTAAGCTTCTCATAACAGAGAAACGATACTCTGCACTCCAAAACAATCCTCCCCCTCCACTGTGGCCAGCCTCCTCTATTTAAGAGTTTAGCGGGAGGAATAAGTAACTGATTCCCTTCCATCATCTCAGCTGTTATCTTTCTTATTATTGTTACAACCATACGCTAAGCTGAACCATGCAATTTGGCCAAATTGTTGTCCAAGCATTATGGTACCATGACGTTCCATATTCCCGAAACGTTGCAACCAACTCCACGCACATATGTTGACTCACAACACGTTGCAATGACCGTTACGCACATATGTTGCACCATACCATAGCGTCACACGTAACGTAACCGTTTGATGTCACCACTAACTTCGCAATGTCGAAGCAAGTGTGATAAGTCTGTCGCAGCTAAGTCTGTCATAGCAATGTGAAAAGTTTGTCGTAGCTAAGTCTGTCACAGCAGTGTGAAAAGTCTGTCGCAGCTAAGTCTGTCACAACAGTGTGATAAGTTTGTCGCAGCTAAGTCTGTCACAGCAGTGTGAAAAGTTTGTCGCAGATAATTCTATCGCAGCTAAGTCTATCACAACAGTGTGATAACTCTGTCACAGCTAAGTCTATCACAGCAGTGTGAAAAGTCTGTCACAGCAGTGTGAAAATTTTCTCCCAGTTAAGTCTGTCACAGCAGTGTGAAAAGTCTGTCGCAGCTAAGTCTGTCACAGCAGTGTGAAAAGTCTATCACAGTTAATTCTGTCGCAGCTATATATGTGAGTTAAAACATATGTTATGTTCTTTGAACCATAGATTAAATACCATTGTACCATATTGGATCAGTGTAAATTAAAGATGAATAATCCTCCGGATCATTCCTCCCCATTGGAGAGTTTTTGGACCACCAAAATTCGGAATTATTTTGCAAGTAAGTGAGGGTACAGCTCCCTCACTTTTCCAATCTCCATCCATATTGCTTTGCTAGGATGCATGCCTTTAAGCCCCACTCGAAGGTACTCAGCATTCCCCCTTCGTGAAGTTCTTACATTTTTGTCAAGAATAACATCATCCTGGAACTCATTCATATATTCAGGTGCCATATCATCAACTGAAGGAATCTATATGTTAGTTTCCTCATCCATGATCATAGGAGGCTCATACAATTTAAGATTCTCAATGTTGACAACTGAATAAATTTGCATGTATGGAGGTAAATTCAAGCGAAAAGCATTAGTACCGATCTTTTCCAAGATCTCAAAAGGACCATACCTGATAGGTTTAAGCTTTTTACCTTCACCTTTCATTCTTTCTTTGGTGATATGTAACCAAACTCTGTCACCAACATGAAATTGATGATCAACTCGATGCTTGTCATGCTTGGCTTTGTATTTTGCCTAGCTCTTCTCCAACTATTCTTGAACTGCTCGCTGTACTGCTTGGATTCTATGAATGAACCTTAGCGCTTTATCTGCATCATGATGTCCATCCACTGCATCTTTGCCAAAAGAGAAGTCCATCGGTGTTTTTGGCAGATAACCAAAACAAGTTTCAAAAGGATATTTTTTCGTGGAAGAATGAATTGCATGATTGTAAGCATGCTGGATATACTGCAACTGCTCATCCCAAAGTTTAGGATTCTTACTACAATATCCTCTGAGCAGCTGAACCACTGTTTTGTTCACTACCTCTGTTTGCCCATCGGTCTGTGGATGAAAAGCTGTACTTTTCTTTAGTTTAGTGTCCATAAGCTCCCATAAAGTTGACCAGAATTTTCCCAAGAACCAGGAATCTCGATCAGATACAATAGACATGGGTGGCCCAAAATGTACCCAAACATTTTGAAAGAATAAATGAGCTGTTTGTTCAGCAGTGATCTGCTTGTTACATGGCATTAAGATACACATTTTGCTGAATCTATCCACAACAACATATAGATTATCATGCCATTTTCTAGACATAGGTAGTCCTCCTACAAAGTCCATAGAAATACTTTCCTAAGGACGAGAAGAAACTGGAAGAGGAGTGTACAAACCCAATTTCCTATTGTTAGGCTTACTTGTTGCACACATAACACAACCCCTTATATACTTAGCTATAGTTTCTTGCATCTGAGGCCAATAACAGTGATTCTGTAACACAGACAAGGTTTTACTTACACCAAAATGTCCCGCAATCAATGAACTATGTGCTTCTCGAATCATATGCACTCTTTCTTTCTCTGGAATACAAAGTTTACCAAGACGAAACAAGAGTTGATTATGCACATAATAGTTCTCTTCCTGTTTACCATGTATTAGTGATGCGTATACTTTCTTAAAATCTTTATCTTCTGCATACTGTTCAATATAACTTTCATGTGTTAATGAACTGTTCTGAAGAATGATTGAAGCATTTGTAGGCGGCCTTGATAACATGTCTGCTACTTTATTATGAATTCCCTTTTTGTACTATATTATGAGATGAAACTGTTGTAAGAACCCCATCCATCTTAAATGCCTACTTTGTTGTATTTTAGTTTGAGATTGTAAATATTGAAGTGGCTGATGATTAGTTTGTATGACTGTCTCTTTTCCCATGATATAATGTTTCCACTTCTTCACACTCTGTACTAAAGCATACAATTCTTTGTCATAGGTTGGATAGTTACTTACCGCAGTAGAGAATGTTTCTGAATGGTAACAAACTGGCTTCCTTCCTTGCATCAAAACTGCTCCCATGGCAAACCCGCTGGCATCGGTTTCGATCTCAAATGGCTGCTGCAAATCTGGCAATGTTAGAACTGGTGTTGTGCTAATATTTTCCTTTAAAGTGTCGAAGGCTCTCTGATGCTTGCCTCCCCACTAGAAAATTTCTTTAACGCTTGTTAATGCATGCAAAGGCGCAGCAATGGAGGAAAACCCAGAAATGAATTTCCTCCAATACTGAACCGCACCCAGAAAACTTCTGATTTCAGTAACGGTGTTAGGCTGTGGCCAGTTTACAATGACAACAACCTTGGCTGGGTCCACTCGCAGGTGGCCTCCACCAATAATATGGCCTAGATATATTAAAGAAGTTTTAACAAATTCACATTTAGACATTTTTACATAAAGCTTTTCCTTTCTCAGTACATCTAAAATTTTCTTCACATGGACAATGTGCTCTTCCCAAGTCTTGCAAAACACAAGGATATCATCTAGATATACAATTACAAAATCATCAATGAATGAACGAAAGACATCATTCATGACCCGCATGAAAGTAGCAGGTGCGTTACAGAGACCAAAAGGCATCACAAGCCATTCATACAAACCCTGTTTTGTTTTAAACGTTGTTTTCCAAGCATCATGCTCAGTAACATGGATTTGATGATACCCACTACGCAGATCCAATTTTGTAAAATAAGTTGCATATTTCAATTGATCAAGCAAATCATCAATGCGAGGAAGAGGATACATGTTTTCAATGGTGATTTTGTTAAGGGCCCTATAGTCAATGCACATCCTCCAAGACCCATCCTTCTTTGGAACCAAGACTATAGGAGAGCCGCAAGGAGAAGTGCTGGTCCGGATGACCCCCTTCTCAATCAGCTCCTGAACCTGCTTCTTGATTTCCTCGTTCTGCATTACAGACATCCGGTACATGGCTATGTTCAGGAGTGGCACATCCTGCTGCAAATGTATCTCATGCTGAATCTCTCTCTTCGGTGGTAACGCCTTCGGATCTTGAAACAAATCATCATACTCAGAAATGATGTCAATCAGTTCAGATTTATGCTTAGGGTCACATTCTTCAAAAGATTTAGAGACTTCATAATTTTTCATCTTAACCATCATCAACACAAAATTCTTACTAGCATTTACCAACCTCTTCATTTGTCCTGCAGAGACTATTGCTAGATTGGTTTTTATCTTATGTGCTCGTACAATATATTCCATACCTTCTTTAAAAAGATGATACTTATTCTGCTATAAAAGACTACTTTTTGGTCATACAAATATGGACTCCCAAGTACAATTCCACAAATGTCAAGTGGTACTACATCCAATTCTACCTCATCGCTAAACTTTTCAGTAATTGCAAAATTTAATACACATTTCTTTGTAACTTGTAATTGTGTATCATTAGTAACCCAACCTAGAGGATAGGGCTTTTCATGAGGCACAGTAACTAAATGCAATTTCTTAACCACTTCTTCTGATATCAGATTTACTTGTGAACCACTATCAAACAATGTATCAATCTTTGTGTGATTTGCAATGACACGAACATGAAACAGTGCACTTCTATCTTTATCATTTTGCTTAGAATTAGATGGCAGACTTGTACTTGCACTAGAACTTGATTGTGCATCAATGGGAAGTGAGATACTTTTATCCTTACCTTGGATTCCGATAGCTGTAACCTTTGTTTCATCACCTGAGTCGGATCCCAAGTCTTGAATAACAGCTGTAGTAGCTTTAGCTTTGGCTTTTCCTTTATATTTGTTTCCTCCGTACTTATTTGGCCTTAATTCCGGATGAAGTTTCCAACACTTAGAGACATCATGTCCCTTCTGACAATGCGAACACGTCGGCTTTCCACCCTCTTTCTTAATGGTAGCCATATTCTTTTTCCCCTTATCTTTACCTTTCGATTTGCTATCAATTTTAAATGACTTCTTCACAAAAGTATCATTAGCATGCTTACCCCTGGCTTCTAAATGGGTAGTTGAACACATACATCATCCAAATTACTGGGATTAAACATCAACAAGGTATGTTTCAAATAAGAATGCATGCCACCAATGTACTTAAGAAGAGTTTCCTGTTTATCTAACGAAACATTCAATGCAATAGCCCTCTTTCTAAATTCATGAGTATAATCTTGAATGCTTTGTCTTTTAGCTTGTCTAAACATTTGCCAATTCATGGTTAATTGCTGCATGTGACCTAAAGGATAAAATTGCTTTCTTAATACTTTGATGAATTCATTCCAAACTGAAATAATTTTACCATTCTTTCGAAGATCTTGTTGAATCTTGCTATCCCACCAAGTAAGAGCCATTCCACTCATCCTCAAAGTGGCCAATTGAATCCTGGAAGGGTCATCATTAATGCCCTGCACCCTGCAATATACTTCAAGCTGCTTGATCCAATTGTCTAATTTTTCAGAATCTACATCTCCATTATAAATAGGTAATTCAAACTTTACATCCAATTTGAAATAAGGCATATTAGGACTTGCATTATGAGAAGAAGAAAAATTCTGTTTAGTAGCAGGAGGATCACCATCACCTCCTACTCCTTTACCCTTTTCTTCCGGCTTCACTTCTGCATCTCTGGATGAAGATCCTTCTTCTTTTTTCTTCCTTTCTGCTCGCTCATCAAGTAGGATTTCCATCATGGCTTTCATGCTCATTAAATCCTCCAGAAACTTAGTTTCAGAAATGACAGGTTTTTCTCGTTCTGTATGTCCTTCTTTTTCCCCTCGTGGAGAAGACATAGTTCTTGAGAATGTTCTCCTAGAGCCAATCTTAGGATCTCCTTCAACTAATTCTCCTTCACCAAGCTTTAACCTGGACCTGGTAAGCATTCACAAACTTGTACAATAGTCAACCAGCTCTGATACCATAACATGGTCCGTCGGACCTCAACTTGTGTGCATTAAAAGTTTGTGTTAAAAGAATGCGTTCAACAGGTTAATTAATGGAACATCATTAACAGAAATTAAATACTGAAAACAGATGGAAAACAAACTGATAAAAAGATATAAAGAAGCATAGAATCAGAGCGTCACAAACAGAAGTTGATAACGGAGTTCACCCCCTCCACTGGGCTACGTCTCCGGGTCCCTCTCCAATGGGTACCGATCCAATTAATCTTTTTAAATGGTACAAAATGGTTTTGGAAACAACTTCAGGAACTGTAAACAAAATGCTGTACAAAATATTTAAGACCTTTCTCTCGAAATTACAATCAGCATTCAAAGATAAAGAAAGCTAAAATATAACAGAGAATGTCGACTTCTACAGCACAACATCTGGACACTTCGCAGCAAAAAAAATGATCTCTAAGCTTCTCATAACAAAGAAATGATACTCTGCACTCCAAAACAATCCACCCCCTCCACTGTGGCCAGCCTCCTCTATTTAAGAGTTTAGCGGGAGGGATAAGTAACCGATTCCCTTCCATCATCTCAGCTGTTATCTTTTTTATTATTGTTACAACCATACGTTAAGTTGAACCATGCAATTCGGCCAAATTGCTGTCCAAGCGTTATGGTACCACGACGTTCCATATCCTTGAAACGTTGTAACCAACTCCACGTACATATGTTGACTCACAACACGTTGCAATGACCGTTACGCACATATGTTGCACCATACCATAGAGTCACACGTAACGTAACCGTTTGATGTCACCACTAACTTCGCGATGTCACAGGAAGTGTGATAAGTCTGTCGCAGCTAAGTCTGTCACAGCAGTGTGAAAAGTCTGTCGCAGCTAAGTCTGTCACAACAGTGTGATAAGTTTGTCGTAGCTAAGTCTGTCACAACAGTGTGAAAAGTCTGTCCCAGCTAAGTCTGTCACAACAGTGTGATAAGTCTGTCGCAGCTAAGTCTGTCACAGCAGTGTGAAAAATCTGTCGTAGATAATCCTGTCGCAGCTAAGTCTGTCACAGCAGTGTGAAAAGTCTATCACAGCTAAGTCTGTCACAACAGTGTGAAAATTCTGTCATAGCAGTGTGAAAAGTTTGTCGCAGCTAAGTCTGTCACAACAGTGTGAAAAGTCTGTCGTAGCTATATATATGAGTTAAAACATATGTTATGTTCTTTGAACCATAGATTAAATACCATTGTACCATATTGGATCAGTGTAAATTAAAGATGAATAATCCTCCGGATCATTCCACCATCGAATTAAATAAAGAAATAGGAGAAGCCACCAAATCCTCCACAACTTTCTTTACTCTCCAAAGTTTTTTTTTATCTTTGTCAACACTGAGAAATCAAATGTCCATAACAGTGACATCTATTGCATCGAAAGGGCACCCATAAATAATCCAAAGGCTAACTAAAAACATAATCGCCTTTTTTAATCACAAGATCTTCTATTTAAACCCTTACGCAGATCAAGAAGAACTAAGACTTTCCCCAAATAACAAACACTAATTTCAAGAAAGGATAAATCTACCTCCACAAAAGTCCCTAAGGTATTACCCACCAGTTTGAAAAAATCGAGAGACTAGAATTCAAAAAGAAGATTTGGTAATTTTACTTAAATCGGCATGGTAACATACCTTTCAATGCGCGGATCAAATAGAGGCATCCACCACTTCAACAACATGCCTACACGATCCCATCTCCAGGACCCGTAAGAACAACGAAAGCATCCATTTCTGAATGAAATTTAAATGCTAACCATCCACGCGGAAACACAAATACGCCAGGACAAATAACGACAGACTCCTTCCAGGTATCGAATACCCACAACTTAACCCTAGTCACATACAATTTCCTTCCACCGAAACACCCCACCAAAGTAAGGGCATTAGTTAAAACGATATCATTCATCGTTATATCAGCACCAACAACCATCAACAATGGCTTATCAGTCTTACGGATTACATGTTTTGTCCTCTTCGGATGCACACCAAAACTATAGGATATCTCCACCCGCGGAAGATGATGAACAAGTGGTGAAACCCCAACTGTTTCCACCTCGTTCTCAAAACCCAAATTAGAATGTTTATTATCGTGACCAGGGTTATTCACAATAACCTGATTGCTATTCATGATCAGAGGGTTCTCTCCAAAACAAGATACTTTCACATCCTTGACATGTGCTAAATGCACCAGACCTTCTTTGCAAGTACCGATAAAACCAACCAGAATAGATGAAGTTTCTTGACCCCCATCCCCAGCAAGAACTCCGTCCATTCCATCGGAAAGACAAACAATGCCATCCAAGAGTTGGAAAAAGGTAAAAGCACAGGCTGTTCTGTACCACCAGAATCACAAACACCACCCACGCTCCCAAAGGGACACAAATCTACAAACGACCGCACCACAGAAAAATTCTCTCCTGAATGCTCCAGCGGCATCAAAAACTTATCAATACAAGCAAAATATGAAGACACAACATCAAACTCCGGCACAACCTCAACAGGGACAACCCTAGTAACAGTCATTGTCAAACCGTCAACCACACTGGGAAATATCGCCACCTCGTTGCCAGCGAAACCAGGCAAAACCCTTTCCCCATCTGAAAACAATGGCATCCTCACCGTCGACACCTCCTCACAACAGAAAGGCACTCCCGAAATGGAAATCCTAGGATTACTCCCATGAGAATTAAAAGGATTAATTCCCTGGCTGCATTTGGGCGACGTACGAGCCAAGTGTTTAATGTCTCGAAGAGACATTAAAAAAAGTGGCACACATCAACTTGCTCCAACATTAAGTGTATCATAACTAATACCAAACCAAACCTATCATTTGTTTATATTTATTTAGCATTAGAAAAAGCAAACCACATTCTACCGTATAAACTAAGTGAAGGGTATCAAAAATCAAAGAACATTCTACAATACAATATAATTTCAGTGGAGAGTGTGTCATCCATACTAACCGTAAGGTGACTCATCCATAAACTCTTTTGGAACTATAATGTATTATTGTAATAATTCTAAGTGCACGGTGACGCGTCCATAAACTCTTCCTATAATAATATATTTTCAACTGAAAGGATATTTTTATAAGGTGTGTTTATATTGATTCTTGCCTAGCCTATCAACATCAAGTGATTATTAAAGTGCCATTAAAAACATTATCGTTTACCTTTCCAGATTTGGAGACTTTGAAGTGAATTAAATCCATCTAAATCGCGGTTTGCGCCTCGAAGTCACAAACAATCTTATCATACTAGGAAAGTGAGAAAAATGATATATCAACAATATTTATATCATACGAGGAAAGTGATAAAAACGACACATCAACATCCTAATAATAATAATAATATTAAGTAAACATTTATCCCTAGTTAATAAAGCACAATATTTTATAATCACTATGAAAAATAAACAAGTTAATCAAGTGTGGGTTTGCATAGTTTGCCATATTGTAGTTTTATATTCTAGATTCAACTCTGCATAAGTTGGAAAAATGGATACTCTATGCACATTGATCAATTCGGATAGGGTGATGAATAAAAGGATTGCGTTATAAGGGTTGTGGAAGGAGTCAGTATTAATTAAAGTTCCATCCAAATTTTGGAAAATTAATGTAATCCCACATATCGATTTTAGTATAGAACTAGTGAGGTGGTGTTATCTTTCATAATATTTACAAGGAGTCACATGCTTATTTATAGGGTTGTTGGCTTTCCATGTGACATAATGAAGTTAGGGATGTTGATTTTATTTTCAAAATGTGTTAGGTGGTATTAAGATAATTTTTCTTGATAAGGAGTTAGGTACATTATTATTTATAAGGTTGTTGTGGTTAAGATTGATAAGGAATTAAGGAGTTACATTATTATTTATAAAGTTGTTGTGGATCTTCTATGTAATTAAATGAATATAATAAAGTTAAGGAGTTAGTTACCTAATTGTTTATAAAGTTGTTGTGGATCTTTTATGTAATTAAATACATACAATGATGTTAGGTAAATGAGTATGGTATCAATAAGAAATATTAACAATTTATTGCATCAAGAGTATTGTAATTCTTTACAAGTTAATGTGGGGGAGATGTTGTCACATATGCATGTGCCTATATGACAACAACAAAATAGAACTCTTTGAAAACATATGTTCACTCAATTTTAAATTTGCATAAAAGATTACAAAATTAAAACCAACATAACACCCATATGAAACCCAAAACTATTAAGCATCTAGATGTTAAATTTTTAATGGTTATATTAGATCTTAAAACATTTAGCATCATAACAGCATAACCATAAGCCAAAAGATCACTGAAAGATAGACAAGCATAACCATCCAAAAAGAACACAAAGATTTATCTTGGGAAAACCCTAAAGGGAAAAACCCAGCAAAAGCTTCCTCAATATACATGCCCCAAAAAGATAAAAGGTAAAACCCAAAAGACTTGATCAAAGATTGATCCTCCTCCTTCTCCAGCTACTTCTCTCTCCTTCACTAATGCGCTACACAATTGAGTGTGTGTGCTTCAAATGAGGAGCGCCACACCTCTATTTATATCCATCCGTTCACTTTAATAATTAAATCCGACATCTAGGATCGAGTTAATTATGTAGGCTCGAGTTACACATGTAGGATCAAGTAACCACACTGTGGTGCTAATGACCCACCTTTACAATTAGAGGGGACTACCTCATGACTCTTATTAGTTCTTCTGATTAGAAGCATCAGGGTACAAAGTAATACAAGTGGTTCTCCTGGAAGGACCATCGGGGACCACAAAAGGGTACATATAGAATATTCTTCGAAGTTACAATATTTCAACACTCCCCCTTAACTAGAAGGGTATTCTACAACAACATCAATAACAACAATAATAGGAGAGAAATAGAGGACATCATCAACATCATCAGGGTAACACATCTATAAATCATTGGAAGCTCTTCAACATCATGTAGTCTTCATCTTCATACTTTAGTCTTCAGTAACAACAAAACTTTGATTGCTTCGATCAGCAACAACATCTTCAGCACTTTAATCTTTCGAATAACAACATCATCATCATCATATTCTGATCTTTTGATCAACAACATCATAATTAGCACTTTGACCTTTCGATTAGCAACATCATCATCATCATATTCTGATCTTTCGATCAACAACATCAACAATATCATCATCAACACTTTGACCTTTCGATCAGCAACATCATCATCAGTACTTTGACCTTTCGATCAGCAACATCATCAACATCATATTTTGATCTTTTGATCAGCAATATTCACATCATCACACTCTGATCTTTTGATCAGGAACATCATCATCATCAGCAACAACCTGCAATCCATAGTACAAAGAAAAAGAGTCTTTGGATCACTTTTGGACTTAAAGTCCAGGGATGATGCAATCCCACCACATTCTCGACAGCCGAAGTCATCGGATTGATTACGGGATAATCAGTCCCTATCAATTTAGGACTAAGTCCAACGATGATGCAATCCTACCAAATTCTTGATGACCAAAGTCACCGGATCCATTCTGAACCGAAGTTCACGGATGATACAATCCTACCACCTTCTCGATGACCGAAGTCATCGGATCCATTCTGAACTGAGGTTCACGGATGATACAATCCTACCACCTTCTCGATGACCGAAGTCACCGGATCCATTTTGAACCGAGGTTCACGGATGATACAATCCTACCACCTTCTTGATGACCGAAGTCACCAGATCCATTCTAAACTGAGGTTCACAGATGATAAAATATTACCACCTTCTCGATGATTGAATTCACTGGATCCATTCTGAACCAAGGTTCATAGATTATACAATCCTACCACCTTCTCAATGACCGAAGTCACCGGATCCATTCTGAACCGAGGTTCAAGGATGATACAATACTGCCACATTCTCGAGGACCAAGGTCACTGGATCTATAATGGACATATGTCCCGGGATGATACAATCCCTCTTCATTCTCGAGGACCAAGGTCACCGGATCACTTTAGGGTAAGAGCCCAAGGATGATACAATCCCACTACAACATCACTACTCCCCCTTTCGAGGAAGGTCTTTTTGAACAACACCAAGCTTGTCTCGAAAGTGTTCGAACTTTACTCGAGACAGAGGCTTCATCAGCACATCATCATCTAAACCATCATCATCTCCAGTAAGTGAATACTGAACTATCACCATATGTATCTCTAGTATGTGAATACTGAAAGCATCATCATCTCTATATTCAGTATAGAAATACTGAATCACCATTATCTGCATCTACAGTATGTAAATACTGAAACATCATCTATATCTTTAGTATGGGAATACTGAAACATCATCATCTACATCTTATCTCGTATGTAGAAATACTAGATTTCTATGTGTTACGACGGAACACAGGGTTCTCTATCATCACAACTCTGGTTATCATGTAGAATCATTGTAGTATCCATATTCAAGTCAAAGAGACCTGATATCAGCTTCCGAAGCCATATGGATTCACAACTTAGCACAGCAATCTGCTATGTATTCTGCTCTAGCCATGCTAGGAGAAACACTGGACTGTTTCCTGCTAAACCATGAACTCATAGCAGATCCCAGACAATAACATCCACCTGATGTGCTTCTTCTATCTGAGACACTTCCAGCTCAATTTGCATCTGTATAGCCATACAATCTGTACTCATGGCTACCATAATAGTATAGACCAAATTCTATAGTCCCTTTCAGATATCGCATCACATGCTTTGCATCTATTAGGTGAACACGTCTAGGTTGAACTAGATATTGACTCAAGGTGTTCATAGCAAAACAAATGTCTGTTCTTGCATTTTTTAGATACATCAACGACCCAATAATATGTCTGTATTGAGTCACATCCACTAACTCTGATGAGTCATCAGCTAACAACTTCAAGTTGGAAACCATGGGTGTGGCCATGGATTTCCATTCCAACATATTGGATCTTTTCAATATCTCTACTTCATAATTTAGATTCCTTCTGAATTTTTCCATACTTCTAGACCTAGGAAACAATGCATTAACCCAAGGTATTTCATCTACAATTCTTCAACAAATCTTCTTCTTGCATTCCACAATCTGTTTCTCATTCCCTGTCAGGAATAGATTATCCACATACAGTAATAGTATGACATGCTCATCTTCTATAACCTTGAAGTAAAGGTTAGGATCGACTTTCGTCACGAAACTATATATCCTTCCATACCAAGCTCTAGGAGCTTGCTTCAGGCCATAGAGGGCCTTCTTCAACTTGCATACGTGAGTCCATCTATCTTCAACATCAAATCCTTGGGACTATTCAATGTAAAAACTCTTCCTTAATCATACCATTAAGGAAGGCTTGTATTTACTTCATCATGGAAGAAACTACCATGACATTTCTGAAGGAAGTGTACCTTGCTTCCTAGAGTAAGTGTCTCTTCAGAATTAATTACCTCTTTCTTATAGAAACCTCTTGCCACAAGTCTTTCCTTACTTCTATTAGTAACATATTTTATCTTGTAAATCCATATGGAAGATACCACATTCTTGCTTTTTGGTTTGAGTAATATATCCCAAACATAATTCTAGTATTATTTCATCATAACATCTTCCATGAGTTCATCTTATCAGGTCATCAACATATCCTAGTCTTCTGCATTCAACCGTGAAGGTTGGAACCCACTTTACTCTTGGTAAAGTCACGATCCATCAGGAAGTTGTCCATCATGTCATACCATGTCGAATTCAGATATCTTCTGTAGTCACTCCCCCTGAAGTGGAGTATCATCTTCCCTCTTCATTTTGTACAGCTGGTTCTATGCTTGATATATACTTCTAGTAGGTCTGGTCAATAGAGTATGTCATGTCATAGTCTATTCTTTCTAAATCACGAACCTTGATTTGTACACTTGTAATTGTAGATCCATATGGAATATACTACGTAATTCCCTTTATGTCTTGAAACCATATCGTATACATCATTCCCCATGATCAACTATTACTCTTTGATCATAACTTCTTTCATAGCCGAAAAGGTTAGCATCAATGATGTCACCCAACTGTGTTACACAACTAGAGTGTGTCTGAGGCCTCTTACTTTGGTTTGGAAGTCTCGCCATTCTTTTCTTCATCTTGAGTTATCCTTCGTACCCATGGTGGTCTTCATCCTTCGAGGTGGATCTACCACTCTCTGAAGCTCTTTCTTTCGTCACGATGTCTTTGATCCTGGGAGCTGCATATTTATTGGAGTGAATCTTGAAATGTCATCACTTGTTCTTCGGAACAAGTCTCATCCTTCTTTTCTTGTAAGAGGTTGTACAGGACCTTTCCTACAATTCAAATGCACCAGTAGCATGGTTAGAACCATTTCATAGAACATATACATAACGACAAATTCTTATGTATCATGCAACTATTTAGCCAATACAACATTCATCCATATCTCACGAAAACTTTCTATATGACATCATTGATATTGTGTGCTAATCCAATATGTCAGCAAGGAGGTTTCATCATGTGTATAGCACCATGAGCTACTTCATCACATGCATACTGTTATTAATTCAAACATTCTGTCATGAATAACACATCAACTGAATACAAAACAATATCATGAAATGACAACTGAATACTTATCTTCTATTTGTTTTGTGGGTAGACTCCTTCTTGATCATTCTACTTCATCATCTTCTTCATTCTTGAAATAGTCATTTCTTATCCAAATGATAAGATGGATAAGAGGTTCTTCAAGAATTTAGTGCTTCATATTCCTCATTGCTTGAGGGATATTCTTTGAATGGTGAGAGCTTGATTTTTAATTACTCCCATCTTCTTCTTCTCGTCTTATGAGTTGAGCTTCTTCTTCTTCCTAGAGTCAACTGAAAGTAATCACTTCCTTCTGGCACACATTCCTCGCATGAATGAATCCCATGATCCTGGGAGGCCATTCAAGGTGGCTATCACCACTTATGCATTCTTCACTTCTTCTTTTACCTCTTCAATTTGTTTCTTAAGGTCATCTTCCAGTGTATGTTATTTCCTTCAAATATCTTGGTCAAGGAATGAAACATCTCTTTCGGTGTCTTTAGGGAAGACACTTGGAGTACAAGTTTATTCGTGACTGAATCAACAATGATCTTCTTGGCCTTGACCAAATTCTTTTGGTGTAAGGCTTTGAGCCTCATCTCCCTATGGAATTGGAACATCTCTACTCATGTAGGTGTCCAATTCATTTTCTTCATAGATATTAAATACTTCCATGCTTGGAATTTTTCAACTTCACCAAGATTATCATCAAGCTGATGAGACCCTCAAATGGAAATAGCAAAATATTAGATCTTACTGATTTGAGGTGTTTGTCCTGGTTCTGGAGCTGGATGATCTAGGGTTTGTTAGAGAAACCCTAACTTGGAATATTTCAGATATGATTGGATAGAAAGATAGATCTCTTCAAGTTGAGCTATCCAATGTACTCCTTTTCTGAAAACAGTGGAGGGAAGCTCCCGTAAAAGGAAGCCCTAGTTTTCTAATTTATCCTGCAGAAATGCCTGATACTATTTCTACTCTATCTCTTAAATTAATACTCCTCTATATCTGAACCTTCACAGTGAGGTATCTTGGCATGTCCCTATTCCAAAACCATAGGTTTCATCAGAATTGGTTTCACCAATTGTGACTTATGATCATTTTCCCAAGGTGACCTATTATAGGACTGTTCAGAACAACAAAGTTGTATGGATTTTCACGTTTCACTGTTTCATCTTCTGGGTATAAAAATTGGACCATATAAATTACATTCCGTGCCCTTTCTGCAACATCTTTAGAAATTTAATTTCATCCTTTTTCGCCCAAGATATAGCAATTCTCACTAGGTGTCCTGTTTAGGGATGAATCGTGGAAGAGGATGGAACCCTAAATTGGAGGGATCATATCTCCAAGAATATAGCGAATCCGAGTCTAAATTTTGGATACAGTGTACATCAAGATTTTATCTTCATCCTTTGCCATTTTTATCTCCTTTTCCTTCTCCAATCCCTAGATATAGCGAATTTACCAAAACATATCAGTTTTAGTATTTAGGGTTTTTTCAGCTCAGGGTCAAACTAAGGTTTGAATTTCCTAAAGTTTCCCCAACAAAACATCTTGATCCAGGTGTCTAAAATTTTATTTTTATGAGGAGAGAAATCCTATGCTGGGCTCACTCAAAAATTCCTCTTCTGTAGAAAGCCCTAATTTCCTGCACCAAAAACTGAAAATGCTTAGAATCGAATTTTGCTTCGATAGAAAGATGTGCCCTTCAATGGAGAGTCAGCCTAGCATACTTTTACTGATTGATTGTGGAGAGAGATACAAAAATTAAGAAGACCTAGATTCTATAGCTACACAATGTCTTCTTTCAGGGTGGATCTGATACCATGTTAAATTTTTAATGGTTATATTAGATCTTAAAGCATTTAGCATCATAACAGCATAACCATAAGTCAAAAGATCACTGAAAGATAGACAAGCACAACCATACAAAAAGAACACAAATATTTATCCTGGGAAAACCCTAAAGGGAAAAACCCAGCAAAAGATTCCTTAATATAGATGCCCAAAAAGGATAAAAGGTAAAACCCAAAAGACTTGATCAAAGACTGATCCTCCTCCTTCTCCAGCTACTTCTCTCTCCTTCACTATTGCGCTACACAAGTGAGTGTGTGTTCTTCAAATGAGGAGCACCACACCTCTATTTATATTCATCAGTTCACTTTAATAATTAAATCCGACATGTAGGCTCGAGTTAATTATGTAGGCTTGAGTTACACATGTAGGCTCAAGTAACCACACTGGGGTGCTGATGACCCACCTTTAGAATTAGAGGGGACTACCTCATGACTCTTATTAGTTCTTCTGATTAGAAACATCAGGGTACAAAGTAATACAAGTGGTTCTCTCGGTAGGACCATTGGGGACCATAAAAGTATACATATAGAATATTCTTCAAAGTTACAATATTTCAACACTAGAGAGATCAAATTTCTTGAGGTGTAAGATATTTTCATTTAATAATAATAAAATTACACCTTGATAAATTTTATCCCTTTCAGTGCTTGCTAGATCCATGTTTAAGATTGTTTTATTCCAATTTAAATTCAAAAATTAAGAAATAAGATATGAAGTCTCACAAAATTATAACAACTTTTTATGTGGTATTCTTATGTTTATTGTTTTTATGTTTATTTGGAATATATATATATATATAAACTTCTAATACAATCTTTGCAAGTATTATCATGTAAGGTGTTTAGGAGTGTCTTCTACAACCTTTGACAAGACATAATCACATGGTCTATTATATTGATCTGCTTACTTTTATGTAGCACATATCTTTAATGTACATTTTCATATAAACTTAATTCTTCAAGAAGATTCCTTGTACTTATTTCATCTCTTAGAAGGTTCTTTGTTGTATTTTATTAATTACATGGTCAAACTTGAACTATTCTTTAAATTGGTTTGAAACGATTGAATATGCAATGTTATAGCATCTTTTTGTCACATCTGCTCCATAGATTCTTATGATGGTCCGATCTTATCCCTTTCCCTCTTTTGTAGACTTCCATGATCCCTTATGATCTATGAACACCACCCTTTCTTGGAATAATTCTTAAAAATCATGTTTTTCAAGTCATATGCATCTTACAATACTACTATACCAGATATACACACTTTCCCTTTGTCTAGTTTGTGTATGAGCCTGTTCGAAAGAAAAAGATAAAAAACAGTTATCTTACAGGAAAAGTTTCAATTTCGACCATTCCCAATTATCCCAATCTCATAAGTAACTATCCCCAACTTCCCTAACTGCCTTCTCACTCATATAAATGAGGCACAAATGAAAGAAAAATGGATCTGAGATCTTGAATCTTAGTTCTTTTGGGTGATTCTTGGGAAGATTAAACATACCCTCTTGTTGTTCATATAAAAACCAGATTCAAAAGCCCATTTATCCCATGTCTGCGAAATTCCATATCACATATCTGGAACATAGCTTTTCCAACCATTCTTGTGAGTTTTATTTTGTCAGAGAATTGTAGGGATTCTCTTGGGCATATTTTCTTGTGAGTGTTTGAAGGCTCAAGTGGAAGAAACCTGATCTGAATTACAAAATGGTTCCATAGTGAGACTTAGGTGATATATTTTTATTTGTATCTTGTTGTTACTTTTATATAAAATTATTCTATTTTTTGTCTAATATAATTTGTCCAATCTATGTTAATGAATGTCTAAAATGGATTTGTAATTTTGCAAGTTCCTTTATAATTTCAATCTTTGAAACTATAACTATTTTTGTTAGTTCTTGATTTACTTTCA
The DNA here is from genome assembly GCA_001517045.1 of Pseudotsuga menziesii. Classification (NCBI taxonomy): domain Eukaryota; kingdom Viridiplantae; phylum Streptophyta; class Pinopsida; order Pinales; family Pinaceae; genus Pseudotsuga; species Pseudotsuga menziesii. The sequence goes on along the minus strand of LPNX011125745.1, from coordinate 446,409 downwards.
GGTTACTTATTAAATATTTGAGTGAAAAGACTAGAGTATAGATTGGAGTAGCTATAGTCCAAGGGTTTCTTCATTAAATGTTTGGAACCAAGTAAGTCAATATCTAACTTCTTTGTCCATTCAAAGATTGTTTATAAAGATTGTAAATTTTTCTTGTATGAATTTGTTGGTCTTATTTTATGGGTATCGCTCTGTGGTGATCCTTCACAAAAAATCACTAGGGTTATAAATATTCAAAAAAGATAAATGGTGATTCCATTGGGGATTTTTCCCATTTTTGGGATAGTTTAGGGCTTACTTGCTCATTATTTTCTTGTTTTTTTTGTTGTTCTTGTTACTTTTAAAAAAAATGTAATGTTATAGAATAGAAGTTTCCCATCTTAGGACCCTTGTGGGATTTTTTTTGGTTTTGGGGGATCAAATTTTTAAATATTTTCCTTTTCCTACACTTATATGTGGGTCGTAGTTTACATAGGCATGTATCAACTTGTAGTTTCTGCAAAAAAAATGGCCCGTTTCAACTCATATGCATCTTAGCAATATAAAGGCACATATACGCAAACTGGTTTGATCTACAGTGTGTATGGCGCAAATTTCATCTTTTTTCGAGTTTGTGTCTTGTTAAAAATAGAAATGTCAGTTTGTTTGAGTCTATGTTGTCTATGGATTTTTTATTTTTCTGACTCATCTATTATTTTAGAAAACAACGTCTTTTTTATTAAGAAGAAAAAAACGTCTTTTCCTAGGTTTAGCTATTTGCCGAATCTTCTTTTTTATATTGCTTATACATCTTTTGAGAAATCTAAATTCTATACAGATTTTTGTTGTTTATATTCCTCTTTTCTAGTTCATATCATCAAATAAAAAACAATAAAAAGTTTTTCTTTCGTTGCAAGTTTTTTCCTTTGATTGTTTTGTTGTAAGATAATTTGAAAAATGAGTTTATTTATGCTTGTTTTCTTCTTTATTTGCTTGTGTGAATGCTACACTGAAATATCATCACCCTCATGTCATGAGATAGGTATTCCCTTGTCTGCTCCAATCCCTCGAAGTTTTCCCTAGAGAAATGACAGGCAAAAATATCCCCTTACAATTTTTCCTTGTTTTGAGCTGGTAATGTTCCTCTTCCATTGACAAAAAACATTACCCAAGTTGTGCGAGGGCAGCACCACTCCTGATACATGAGCAAAGAGAGGCTCCACCACTTCTAGCCCTATTGCAAGAATACTTACCCCCTTAATACCGCCTGTTAATTTCTTCATTGGAAGAGCGGTGTTTGAGTTTTCAAGGAAAAAAGAGAAGCTTTGAGAGGCTTCTCGAAGCTGACCTCCGTGGAGACTCATCCCTATGGTTTAGGACTAGTTGGAGCTCAATAACCTCCCTTTAAGGATCTTATCTCCACCTCACCCATGATATCCTCAACCATACCTATCCTCCCATGCCTTTAAATACTAGCTCATCCCACATGGGAGAAAGGAGGAAGAATTGTGTTACATACCCATACTCTATCAAAATCATTCTTGAGTCTTTTGAGGCTAGGTGAAGTTAGAGGAAAGGATCCATTGGAAGGAACTCTCAACACTAAGGCATGAAGGTTGTAGTCTCTCCAATCATTTATTAATAATTAATGTATTTTCTTTCCCATATTTACTCTTTCATTTGTATATATTGCTTGATTCCTTGGTCATGAGCATAGATCTAGTTGATTATATTGTATGCTATCATGTTTCTCTTGTTGTTTTCCATCTTTTACAGGTTATTCTGCGAGGATAGCAAGGACAAAATCTGAGAGAAGTATCATGTCATTTAGTTCAAGTGATTAACCATATCTATGGGAAGTTTACCATTTGGTGTTTGTGTTTTGTTCTAGACTTGAACCATTCAGATCTACAGAACCAGCTCTTGTCTGCAGGAGGTGTGTATTTTCAACTAACAAAATTGGCGACCATACTAAAGAATACTTTGAATTCTGGATCATTAGTAAGTTGAAACCTCCCCCTTCATTTTCAATTTGTAGATCTACTTTTTCCATTCATAGATCTATAGATCTTCTTTGAATTTGATTGTTTTTCCTCTGTCTGCCTTTAGATCTTCATATTTTTAGTTCACTGGGTTTTCTGGTGATTGTTTCGGTTCATTATTTGGATTGTAACTTATTTGTCTATTGCTTTTTTATTTTTCAAATCACCATCTCGGGAACCACTCCTGGGATGTGTTATACGCACGGTTCTGGAGCTGTCACCGCCTTTTCCCTGTTAGAGAAATGTAGTGCCACCACTCAGTTTATGTGTGAAAGAAGTGGTGTTGGACCCTAGTAATGCTCTGGTGTGAACTTGCATAGGTGGTGCCATCACTCTGTTCCTGTGTGCAAGAAGCGGTGCTCAGGCTGATAACACCCTGTTCAACACCTGTAGAAGTGATGCCACATATTACTCTTAGTCGTCTTTGGTTTTTTTATTCTTAAATGCTTGTATTAGTATTTGAGATGCATGCTTCAGATAGTTACAGTGGCTGTTTGAACTATGCAATTTATTTTTGAATAGAAAACTCAATCAAAAATAAAAAATTCAAAAGAAAAAATGAGCCAATTTTTTTTTCCAGTGCCTCACGCCCCTGAACCCCTAAAGACCCTCAGGCTGGGGGCGGTGGAGCCAGCCCCCTAGGAGCGTGTATGAATTCATATGTGTTTTCAAGAATTCTGATTGATGTTGGTCTTTAAATATTCATAGTTGTCTTTGAATAAAACTTGTCTTTGTTAGATCTCTGATTTTTATCTTCTTTAACATAACAAGAAAATATTCGTTTCAGTTTTTCTTCATTTGTTATACATGATTTTTGTATTTTTTTTTCATTTTTTCATAAAATTGTGGAAAAATCCATATGAAATTTATTGTATAATTTTGTCATTAATTTATTCTCTCTTTAGTTGAAAAATATGAACACTTCTGTGTAATACAATCTTTTCTTTCTTTTCATTAGAGATCTCACTTCTTTTTCAGTTCAAAAAAGAAAGATTTTGTTTGTTTCAATTAGGAACGGGTCATATAAGCAAGTGTCTTTTATTTTTGTATGGGATTTATTCTATGTTTCAAAGAAATTGAACCTCTCTCTCCCTTCCTTAAGTAGGGAATACCTTTAAAGTGAAAGTGAAATTTTGCATCCCATATTTCATGGTTTTAATTTTGATGTCCTCACCTCATGCATCCATGTAACCGTTCAAGATAAAATTAAGTGCTATATTTGGGTTAAAATATTTAGCAAGGTGTGATAGGTTAGAGATGTGTTTTGACATCTTTAAGCATAGGATTTGTCGTTTATTACCTGCACGGCATCCCGGGGATCATGTGGTTCTTCCACGTACCGCTGGTATATCGAATGGCCTTTCACGTACCCTTGAGGTATATCAAAACGTACTTCATGTAATCAGTTGTATATTAGAAGGCCCATTTCCAACGGTTGTGCATTAGACATCTCTACTACTGAGTGGAGCTCTGATGTATCTTACGTATATTAGGGGACACTTTTAGGAATCCTGAGACCATCTGAGTTAACCCTTTGGCTATCTTGGCATCACACTAGTTGTGAAGCCTTGACAATCCCATGAGGTTCTAGACCTTTAATCCACTCCTCTCACATATTTTGCTTGCTTCTTTAGTTTGAGTAGCGCTTGTTGTCTGTACAGTTAGGATTTTTTAGAAGAGAGAGATAGTTTTGTTTGTGGAGAACCTACTGCAATAAACAATGAGAATGCACTATATAACATAAATATTGGAGCACAAAATATATTTTATTGATCGTGGGCCACTTCGAGGGGGCAACATCCTTTGAGCAAGCTCAATACAAAATAACTCTTGGATGATTTCATTGGCCTCAACACTTAGTTATATGCTAAGTCTAATATAAACAACTATTACTTCCCATGAATGTGGGATAATACAACATACTAACTGGACGACTTAACATCAGCTATTAATCCCCATGAATGCAGGATAATACAACATACTCACGGGAGGACTTACAGAGCATATGCATCCAATAAAATATACTAAGAAAATAAAGAGGAGGGTTGATACGGGTTCTTAACATCCCCTCCCTCTTAGAAAAGCTTTGTCCTCAAAGCTTAAGATGTGGAAACTATTGTCAAATTTGAAGGAGTGGTTCCCATGTAGCATCCTCTGGTTGCATGTTGTGCCACTGAATTGAAGACCTTTGTTATGGACCGAGAGAGAAGCAGACAAGTGTGCTTATTGAGGATGGCCTCTGAATTTGAAATGATGGATTCTTCATTATCCCATTTTAGTAAAACAATTTGTGCATTGATGTTGGTGCCAGTCACTTGCTGAATGCGAGAAGGAGGAAGTGCCAATTTATAAGCAACATACCCAATCGTTTGAATAACTGGATATGGGCTAGAGATCTTTGGAGAGAGCGTTTGATTCCCTTTGTCTTTCAAGGAGGATTGCTTGTAAGGCTGCAGATGAAGAAACACCATATCACCAACTTGAAAACTGTGCTTAGAACGGTGTTGATCGGCCTATTGTTTCATGCGGACTCTTGCCATGTGAAGATTCTCCTACAGGAGGTGAAGAATCTGATGTCGATTTCGAAGAAACTGCCTGAACTGGTGAATTGCTGGGAGTGGATGGAAGGAGTACTAGAGGTGTGTGACCATAAATTGATTCATATGGAGTCATTTTAGATGCATTATGGTAGGAATTATTGTACCACCATTCAACGAGAGGGAGCCACTTTTCCCACTGATGTTGTTCTTCAGAGGTGAAACAACGAAGATAAGTTTCCAAATATTTGTTGACGACTGTAGTCGAACCATCTATTGGTGGGTGATAAACTGAACTCATATGCAGTTTGGTGTCAGTGAGGCGAAAATGACTTGTGAAAGTTGTGTTGCGGTATGAGACAATGGAAAAAGGGATTCTATGAAGAAGGAATATCTAGTCCATGAAAATTTGTGCAATTGAAGAGGTGGTATATGGAGGAGCACAAAAATGACTATATTTGGAGAGTCGATCCACCACAACCAAGATGACGGTATTCCCTCCATATTTAGGGAGCCCTTGAATGAAATCCATCGAAATATATGTTCAAATACTTGTAGGGGTGGGAAAAGGTTCGAGCAATCCGGAAAGGAGTGTAGTTCCACCCTTGTGGTGCTGACAAGGAGCACATTTGGCAAGCATATGTTGAATTTCTCATTGTACCTCCTTCCAAAAGAAGTTATGTCATTCCAGCTCATATGTTTTGATGAACCCAGAGTGCCCTGCTGATGGAGAAGCATGGAGTTCATAAAATACTGCATGTTTAAGGTCTGTGCTTTGGGGAAGCACCATACGACCCTTGTATCTCAGGGGAAATCCATCCCAAGATGAACACGACACCATAGAAGGGTTACTGGCCAACTGTTGGATGATTTTAGATAATGAGGAGTCATTGACATAGCCTTGCTGAATAATTTGTAACCAAGTTGGAATATGCATAGAAATTGTTATAGCATGTTTTTGCTTCTCATTTTAAAGCATTTGCTTGTTTTTTGAAACATGGTTTTTGTTAATTTTTAAGTTTGGATTTTAGGTTACTTTAATCCTTTTCTTTAATTGTTATGTTTGTATTTGACTTCATAGATTTTTTTTCCAATTTTGGCTTTACCTAGCAAGATTTATAATTTTCAAGGGCTTGTAGGATGTTTATATGAATTAAAGGTCCTAAAAAATATCATAAATTTTTATCCTATGTCATTTAACCAAAGTTAACCCTTTGTTGTGAGGTTTATTTTTGAAAATTATTGAAATAGGCATTCTTGTAGCACAAGCTTGAAAAATTTACACACGCGCGCTACAAGAAAATTGCGCTATTTGAAAATCATGATTTTTGGTACAAAGTTTTGGAAATTCACACATAGGAGTGGTCATTCACACTTGTTAATGGGTTTGATACGTGTTCTCGGCCAAAGTGATCATTATGACAGGTGTTAACAGTTCAAGCAAGCAATCATTAGGGTAAGTTGCGGTGGTCGGGAAGTTATGATACAGATTAGTGGAACATTGATAATGATCCATGATGAGGAAAATTCACCTTGAATTACGCATCTCCTGAGGTGCATGAAGAGCATACGAGTTCGTGGCAAAGTTTTGGCAGTTTGTAATCAAGGTTTAAAGAAGGTCGGTAATTTAGAGCTTTCAAGGGTGACTATTTGGCACTATCGTGGCGGTCAGAGGAGGATTAAAGAATTAAATTGGACACCTAGCAGACAGGAAAACGCATTTCTAGTAGCTGAATTCACTATTTTGATAGGTAGGAGGAAAATTGCTATCATATTCCATGTATTTGGGTTTTCATTGACAGAAGATTAATTATGGAATTTAATGAAGAATGCTAGTATATAAACCCATTTGATGCTAGATGTCAAATTTTCTTTGTCAATATAATCAAGATACTTATCAGTTTAAGTGATAAAATCCAGTTTAGGGGTTTAGTTTCCCAACATATCATTGTCTGTCAAAATTGCCAAGATCTGAATAGAGTTAGAGTTCTTTACTGAAAGAAGCAACTTGTTCAGTCATTTAAAATGAAGAGGAGTGGGAAAACAAATAGAGCTGAAGCCTTAGACATGTCTTGGGTTCAAGCTTTTCCAAACTGTGCAAGATTGTTTTTAGAAGTAGGATGGTTAAGCTTTTTTGATAAAATTTATGGGTATCACACAGAGGTCTCATATAAGTTTGCTCAGTGTTTGGATAAATATATTGTTACTTTTGACACCTTGAATATTGAGTTGACCAAAGAACTGATAGCAGAAGCTATATGGATCCTAGATGAAGGCGAATATTGGTTTAAAAAATTACCTTTTTCCTTTGATGCATAGAATTAATTACTTCCAGATGTGGTTGTAGAATGGGGTAAAGGAGTACATATCCAGAAATTCAAACCAGAATGGAGAGAGCCAATAAAAATTCTGCAAAGTTATATCACTTATGAAGGAAGATTTGCATTTGGTTTTAAGTATCGTTTCAGGTTTTTGCAGCATCTTAACCATGAAGCAAAGATGAATCTTCCATTATTTTTCCTTAAAACTATACAAAAGATGTCTAGCAGGGTAAAGGAACATCAAGACCATACTAAACAATATATATTCCATCATGGGCTAATAAATCTAATCATAAGTATTGTGCTTCAAAAGAAGGAGCCTAACATGGGATTATTTTCTATTTTGGTCAGGATTTCAAATAGAGGAGGAAGATCAAACTTTGAAAATATAGTTGAATAAAGGTCATAATTTGGTCAAGAAACTGAAAAAGAGAGTCACAGTCAAGATTGAAGAGGATAATGTACCAGAAAATTCTATGACCCAAGGAGATGAAAATGTTGAAGTTGAACAAAAGACCAATATTGAGGAAAATTAAATTTCAAAGGTAGGAGTGAAATATGTGGAGCTTGTAGAAGATAGAATTCATGTAGAACTAAATCAAGAAGTAAAGGAAAATGTAAAAGAATAGGAACAAGTTCCTATTATAGTGCAGTCTGAAGATGAGGAAAAGTCATTGGCTAATGAAGGTAGGGTTGACACTGAACATGATGTATAGAAACAGTCTGAAGAGGGGGTAATGTCATGAGGGATTAAAAGAAAGGTAGTCCAGCTAGGTTCTATAATACATCAAGGAAAATCTTTGTATATCACTAGTACAAAATGAGGAATTAGCTACTAGGTGACTAAAAATTCTAGTCACCACAGGTTTTCCAAGTGATTTACTACTAAATATGAGCAATTTTGATTGACTCAACTATAAACAACTAAAATTAATGACTAATTTAGTGACCAGTTAACAAATATGACTAGATAATAAGTGACTGAGTTAAAAATGACTAAAATAAATGACTAATTTTGTCACGACATAAAAAATGACTAGCTAGAAGAATGTGAATTAGTCGTTTATGTTAGTCATTTTTAATTGTGTCATGGAAAATTGCAAATTTGGCAATGAAGTGTAATATTTGTAAGTTGTCTACCTTCTATTAGTAATATTAGTTCCATGCACCTCGATCTTCAGAGATCCAACAAAGCAATTGCATGAACTTTTAGCCTTATGGGGGCTTTTATGGTTTGAAAAAAAAAAATCTCTAGCTTTGATCTATTTTTGGCGAATCAAAGGTCATGATAATTGATTGGGCCAGAGGTCTCACCAACTTGCAGTCACTAAGTTATATATGATTGTTGGTTGAAAAGGATTGGGCTCCTAAAGAATTGTTTTCTTTCTTTATCCTTCAGGCACTTGTACAGGGAGTTCAATTCTGACGCGGACCTACTGTGTTGAATACTTAGGCTAAGAGGACTAGATTTACAAGTAATTTGTCTGAATCTAAGAAGATGCTTCAAGACACATCTAAGAAGAGTAAATGGAATTGGAATTCAGGAAATTATAAACATGGTGATGAGATTGGTGTCGGTGGACAAAAATTGAAACTGACAAATATTGGTATTGAGCTTCACGTTGGGTCTCCACTGCCTTCAGAATGACATCAATGTTTAGACCTTCAGGTTTGTTCTATGTTTTTCTTGATCATCTATTGTGTTTTTTTTCTATTCATTTTTTTTTTCTTTGTTGTGGATGTGGTGGAGATGAAATGGCTAGATCATAATTCCCTTACAGTAACAGAGGAATGCTACACCTGCAGATGCACTATAATAGGCCATAATTAGGATCAAATCTATTATTGGATATCCTGTGATTTTCACAAGTTGCAGCCCCGAAAATAGGTCAAACCTGCCCAGGTTCATAATAATATTGCTATGTTTACAAATAAAACTCAGGAACTAGCAATTCAAGGGTTGGTAGACCAAAAATGTTGTGTATAGGATTTCAGACTAAAGGTTATAATATCTAAGAATTTCCTCGCTTCAAGGTTCAAGGGAGGGACCTGGACTCTTTACTTTCCCTACAGGACCCCTTCCAGAAACACGTACGAGAGAAGTTGTGCAAGTCTTTACCTGCTGTTGCACCTCTTTTTTTGTAGTAAAGTATAATGCTTTCCCAAATACTAAAACTGCGTAATCTGCTTAATATTGTTATATTTGTAAGATTCATTAGCAGCCCCCAGGAATTGTAAGACTCATTGATTAACTTTGGGGATTACAACAATCTCATACGGAAATAAGCCTTCCATTACTCGAAGAATCCAACCTTTTAATAGACTAATTCAGAATATATTCAAAAGGAGAAGGAAACTAAATATAGAATTAGAAAGTTAATTCCTAAATTTATGCTAACAATCTGACAGCTTCACAAGATATCCTAAATGAATTCAACTGCATTCTATCCTATTTCTAACTTAACTCTTCCATTGATAGCAAAGCTAACTTGATTCTTTCCAGAACTAGTTCACTAAATTGATTACCACTAACCTAAACATATGGATCAGAATATTCAATTAAGGGAAACCCACTCCCTTTTGTAAAATTTAGAATCTTAATTTTCGAATGGACACGTTGCAATTTAAGAGTGATTCCCCTGCATCATTTATCCTTATTAAAAGATCTAGAGTAACCTTGGTACGCAACATTACAACTTTGGGAGAAGAGAGGTCTGTAGTGCTTTGGAGCAATATATAAACCCAATTATCAAAGAAAGAGCTCGTACTAATTTGCCAGGTGTGAGAGGTGTGAGTACCTCCTAAATGCATACTAATTTGCCATATGTGAGAGGAAGTGATGTTTTAATTTTGGTAAAAAATTAATGACGTATTTTTTATGTTTAGCTATTTCTATAAGTCGCTGTTAATTTTTTCTTAATTTTTCTAGAATTTGAACTTTAATAAAAGTGGTTTCTAAACCCAAATTTTAATTGCAAGTAATATGGATATGGTGGGTGTATATTGCATAATGTCAGAGGGTGTCATTTATGATTTGTGTTATATCCAGAAACCTACATCCATTTTTCAACAGTGCTCACAAGTGTTTGTCGATCCCAAGAGTTGATACACTCGATGTTTGTACTTCATGTATAAGTCGATGTGATCAGGTGGTGATGTTGTTAATCAATCCAAGTATGCGTAAAGATCAGTCAATGTTGATTCTCATTATGCTACTCCATGCAATCGATCACAGAGTTGATATAGGAGTCGATGCCTTCTTATGAAAGGAAATATTCGTTAGAATATTTTTATTGAGGGCGATTCTTACAAACCTTGGTGCCATGATCAGTTTTATCTCTGGGTGCCTATTTCAAATGTGGAACTTGCCTTTATACATATTATTTATACTAGTAACTAATTTCTTTACCATTTTTTATTGTTCGAACTCTTTTCTTATATATTACTTTCTTTGAGAAGGAGATAACCAGTTAGTTAATATAGGTCCCATTTTGCCTTGTTTCCTGGTTTCAATTTCAAATGACATTCCTTGACGGGTAGATTCAGAAGGACGTAGTGCAGCCAAGAGCCAATTGGTTCACGGTAGAAAGGAAGTTATGCTACGAGGAATAGACAGTCTCTTTACCAAGATGGTGCTAGTAGATTGATTGCTCGAAGTGAACCATTAAACTAGAGGAATTGGGGAGTACAGATGTTGAGGGAACTCATTGGGGCAGTACAGATGTTGAGGGAACTCATTGGGGCAGTACGGTACAATATTACATGGTAGGAGTGAAAGAAACCTTCAATTAAATAGAATTAGATTATAGATTTGATATGCATGGCTTACACCCAACTAGGAATGGCCTATTAGATTATAATAATTGGTTGGGCAGTCTACCCCATACCAATTGGCTTTACCCAGTATACCATACTACTAGAAGACCAACCATTACAACAAGCCTACCATACATAGGATTACTACCTGCCCCATAGTCTTTACCTAGTCCCACATCCCACCTCTCTACTATAAATTACTACTTACCTGATTCTTTTTTCGTTTAACCTAGTCCACATAGTAAAACAAAAAATATAAAAAAAAAAAAATTCTTTATATAATAAAATAATTAAAAAAACAAAAAAACAAATCTATATAACTTATATAAACAAATAAAAAAATAAAACAAACCAAACCAGTATAAACATAATTTATGAAAAAAAATAATAATATAAAATATACATTATCCAAATTAAATAATACCATTATCCAAATTAAATACCATATACCATATACCAAAAAATACCATATACCTAAAAAAACTGAAAAAAGATACCATTATCCAAATTAAATAATAAAAATAAAAATATATATATGAAAACACACAAATATTTTATTTTCATGGTAGGTCGAACGGTCTTGACCCAGTAGCAACGGTATTCCGATTTTCCTTACCATCCTTCAATTCCGACAATTTAGATTGCTGCTCAACCTGGTACTTCTTGTCAAATGGCCTAACCGTTCGCACCAAACATTGGAGGGTTTGGGATATGGATATTTGTCATACTCGTTGAGGAGTTTGGGATCGATATTAACCATGGTTGATTTCACAATTTCTCTATTTAACTTCCATAGCTGCCATGGATAAAGCAGCATTGGAGAGAAACTGGAGACTTTTGAAGAGGCGGGCCGCGAATTCTACACCTCTGGCGTCAACACCACCTTCTTTGCTTACAAAATCCCTGGTAAGTACTGTGAATTGATAAATTTTTAGTGAATGTTGGATAAAAACCCTATCCAGCCCCTCACCAGAGAGTTTCCATCCATCATGATTTTGGAGAATTAAATTTTTAGTGAGTAAGCAGCCCTCACCTTCCAGCACTAGGCTCTTTATGTTGTGCCCTTGGTATCCTCACTAAGCTCTGGATAGACCTCTGCCAGCGTTTAGAAAGGGATCTGTCTGCACTTTAGGGTATTGTCTACCCCCTTTCTAGCCACAAGAGATGCCCTTACAGTGGTAGCACACCCTATACAGTGTCTGCTCTGCCATTTTCCTATCGTTTCAATCCTCTAACCCTGCGCAACAAGCATAGTAACATTCATTAGAAGGTTACTTTTTATTGGTTTTATTTGTTACTGAATGTAAGACTACTACTACCCCTGTTTGCAGGCATATATATTAGACTATATAAACACTACACTGTAATCTTGGTTTCAAAAGTTAATTTTGATGGTTAGCTAGTGTTGTAACACAAGAAGGACTGATTTAAACCTTATTTGCAAATTTATATCAGACTGTATGTAATGGTGTTATCTTGGACATAATCATAGTTTACACTCTGAATATTACATATGCTTTCTAATACTCTATGGCTGATGGTAAACGATCACTTAAAGATTTTGTTTAAGAACCTATTTGCAAGTATACATACTGATTTGTTTTTCCTAAACTAGACAGTCACATAATTAGTTCAAGTTCATACTATACACTGATGTATGGACAGAGTGGTGAGTGTGTTTGAAATGATAAAACCAATGTATGGAATTATGCTTAAATAGTGAAATGATAAATTTTTAGTGAATGTTGGATAAAAACCCTATTCGGCCCCTCACCAGAGAGTTTCCATCCATCATGATTTTGGAGAATTAAATTTTTAGTGAGTAAACAACCCTCACCTTCCAGCACTAGGCTATTTTTGTTGTGCGCTCGGTATCCTCACTAAGCTCTGGATAGACCTCTGCCAGCGTTTAAAAAGGGATCTGTCTGCACTTTAGGGTATTGTCCGCCCCCTTTCTAGCCACAAGGGCTGCCCTTACAGTGGAAACACACCCTATACAGTGTCTGCCTTGCCATTTTCCTATCGTTTCAATCCTCTAACCCTGCACAACAAGCATAGTAAAATTCATTAGAAGGTTACTTTTTATTGGTTTTATTTGTTACTGAATGTAAGACTACTACTACCCCTGTTTGCAGGCATATATATTAGACTATATAAACACTACACTGTAATCTTAGTTTCAAAAGTTAATTTTGATGGTTAGCTAGTGTTGTAACATAAGAAGGACTGATTTAAACCTTATTTGCAAATTTATATCAGATTGTATGTAATGGTGTTATCTTGGACATAATCATAGTTTACACTCTGAATATTACATATGCTTTCTAATACTCTATGGTTGATGGTAAATGATCACTTAAAGATTTTGTTTAAGAACCTATTTGCAAGTATACATACTGATTTGTTTTTCCTAAACTAGACAGTCACATAATTAGTTCAAGTTCATACTATACACTGCTGTATGCACAGAGTGGTGAGTGTGTTTGAAATGATAAAACCAATGTATGGACTTATGTTTAAATAGTGAAATGATAAATTTTTAGTGAATGTTGGATAAAAACCCTATCCGGCCCCTCACTAGAGAGTTTCCATCCATCATGATTTTGGAGAATTAAATTTTTAGTGAGTAAACAGCCCTCACCTTCCAGCACTAGGCTCTTTCTGTTGTGCCCTAGGTATCCTCACTAAGCTCTGGATAGACCTCTGCCAGCGTTTAAAAACGGATCTTTCTGCACTTTAGGGTATTGTTCGCCCCCTTTCTAGCCATAAGGGCTGCCCTTATAGTGGAAGCACACCCTATACAGTGTCTGCCCTGCCATTTTCCCATCGTTTCAATCCTCTAACTAATCTAACCTAAGCTAAGCGAAAATACAAGATACTATTATTACCATTTGTTTCATATTAAGCTATACTGTTATGTTCATAGAGGTGATTTACCTAAAAAACCATAGGACTATTATACATACCTTGTTAGGGTTACATTACTGGTGTATAGCTATCACTCTTAAGCTTTAAGCTAAGCTCACTATTATGGAAAGAAGATCTATCATCATGGGTTGAATAGAGTGTGACCTCTTGCTCATTTGGGTTTCATATATGGTATATCAATACTCCTTCATCTTAGATAGGGATTCAACATAGAACAGAGGTTTCTAGTTATGATTAGAGTGTTGTGTGTTTTATTTAAGCATGACTTATCCATATTCCCTAGAGTGTTCATGACTCTGGATCAGCAGTTCCCTAATTAGAGATACAAGCTTCATGTAAGTTATTGTGAGAAGTAATGGATACACTATCATATCACCTTGTTATACTGTGCTTATTGGATTCACATTAGTTATAAGAAATAGGTGTGTTCATGGATAAGGTTTTCCCATATACTAGTCTATGACATTAACTACAACTCATACTAATCTCATACAGGTACGGTAATGACATAAATCAGCTTTAATCAATAACCAGGATCACTTGCATAACACTAATCCCGTAATCAGCTCATTGAATTACAGTGGTTAGGCAATCATAGTCAAACATGATTTATGTTATAAATATAGTATTACTCTAATTACTGTAACTCTTACCAAGCTCGGATCTCATCAAGCTAGTTTAAATACCCTATGAGTACAAGCATGTTATAAGGGTTCGTATACAGTATCTCTAAGCTTATAAGGCTAACTTACATGCTATGATCTAATGCCATAGTGTTAAAGGTTACTCTTACACCATATAAACTTGTATGTAATTGATAACCAATAGCTTAGTGAGATCAATAAAGCTGTGATTACTTACTGTATTAACGTGATAGGTTGTTTGCAATGATGAATCTGTATTAAGCTTAGACTGGTATAGATATTGATAACACTAGTACAGTTTACAAAGTGTGTTGAAAGTGAGGACAGAGCTAAACGAGTAGTGTGTAATAGTCATTGCTCATTATGTTATCTTCATAATTAGAAAACACTTAACATGTAAAAGATCAGTAGTTGTAATACATATGGCAATCATTTTTTACTATATACTAAGAACTTACCTGTTGGAATTCATTTACAGGTATCATAAACGTATGCCAATAATGATGGATGGTATTCCTTATGTGTGAAAGCATTATGATAGGGTATTGAGACCTAACTAGTGTAAAACAAGAGTATACATATGGTGTATAGTATGTAATTACTGGGTTACTCTATCTTAAGTAACAGTTATGACCTATATAATGTATATTACATAGATTACAGAACAAGGTAGTAGTAGTTACGAGATTATGAATGGTTACAGTACCACTCTTAGAGCAGTGAATGCATAGAGGTATACAGGTTCTAATGGTAATGAAAGAGGTGTTCAAACTTATCTCTTCTTTATACTCGTATTCATTCTAGTAGTGATTACGTAACAAGCTAGTTATATAAATAATAAGTGTGTTGCTAAGCTGCTTACAAACAAAAACACAAGGGCATTACTAGATAAGCTGTACTCTTTCTCACTACATATACTTGTGATTCAGTATAATTGAGATCTCTATGGTTAATTACAGATATACTTAAGCTTACGTCATAGTCTAATCTTAGCATAAGTAAGCAAGAAGTGATGGTATCGATGTTCTCTAAACATAATAAAGCTTACATACCCCTAGTAATGGAATTGGAACAACTTCATTTTATGATTGATTACGGACTACTAGTTATGGAACATGTGATAACCTTATTCTGGTACCAAAGCTAGTCATTGCTTACAAGTATCATAGGCTATTAGTACTACTTAACCTTTGCTTTTTCTTCATGTATTAGTGTTGGAACCATTATGCTTTATAAGTATGAGTATTCAATGGGTATCAATCCTATGCGAGTGATTAGTACTAGTATGATAGGTAATCATCTTACTTCCTTTGATTGATTGAAACCAAAGCCACTACATATGCTTTAGTTAGACTCTATTCATAGACCCAATCATTAAGCTCAAATACATGGGATTGGTTCTATCTCCATAATATGTTAGATCATTCATTATGTTGTAATAGTTAGAGATGTATAAGCATATCCCTAATAATTGAAGCTAGTATAACTGTCGAACCGTATCCTTTCTCTAATCTACATGATGCTTTACTCTAGTAACTCCAAGCTATCTGTATTTCCCTAATATGAAGGTTACAGTATTCCATCTTGATTAGCATAAGTATTGAGTATTACTACTAGTGTTTACACAGAGATATTACATAAAGTGTACGATGTATAGGTAACTTAGCTGTAATCTATCCCTAAGCTAAGTGATTATAGAATAAAGGTACTTTATATTAATTGCTTACTAAATAGGAGTACTAGTTATCATATTAGTCTGAATGCAATAGTAATGACTCTCAATCAAGATCACTATGGGTTTAATTCTAACACAGGCAATGGTGAAGAAAGGAGAGAAGCTCGTATAAGTTGGTGTACTATATGATCTATTATGGATATAATGTGTAGATTAGCTATCAAATAGGATGAGTTTCATTGATTCGTGTATAGCTTTAAGTATCAGTATCTCCCTAAATATCACTATTCAATGGGTAAATCAGCTTCCATGGAGATTTCACCCTATTCAGAACAGTGCTTACATGTCTCTACTTGATCTCTTCTTAGTACTACCATTACAGGTTCCTAGTCCTATCGATTCCCTTAGTTCCATATTCATTTCACCCATGACTATCCTCCTAGAACCGGTGTCATTAGGCAGAGATAGTAGTATAACCATGATGTTCAATAAGGTATGGTATTAGTACTACAACCATGATGTTCAATAAGGTATGGTCTTACTACAATATAACCACCATCTTACCATAATGAATGGCATTATCTATATTACCACAACCGAGTAAAAGGATGAAGTTCACCGTATTACCATTATTATGGGAATAAAGGGGAAACAACATACTTATTACGATACGTGGTGAACTAACACTAATGGAATCAAACCATTACTATTCTATAGAGGTCATATATTGGATCACCTTATGTCCCAGGAATATACAGGTATAAGATATGATAACCTACAGCTAGATAATCAAGTATGATATGTAACCCAATTGACATAACAGCTAATCAAGAGCAGATTAAGCTATGTATAACATCATGTGAAGTAATTGCATTGATATAAGTGACTCCCAGTGCTCAGAGAAAATAGAGAGATACTAAGTCCATTGAATAGAGCAAGAGCTTATCCTATTAAATTACCATATATAAGATATACCGTGTGATTGACAATACATGATATAAGTCTAATCGATATGATGGAAACAATACTAGGAGAAGAAGGATAAACATGGTAACACACTAACAAGAGCTTTGATCAGGTTTCAATGGAGAAATATTCTATTACTGTTGGTAAAATTCTTTCAAAGAAACTGCCAGCCAAAGCGCGGCGATCCATTGTCATAATCGCTACCATAGAGAAGTATTGAATCTTCCATTCATGCAAAGCTCATCGCAGCATATATCTTCCATGCATAGTCACCCTTACCGTGGAATTGAATCCCTATTTTATTCCCTTTAAAGGACTAGCCAATTGGTTTTCCAAGTTAGAATCTTACGGCTCTTAGGGTTTAGTTACACTGAGACGAATCGGAATGGATGTGATAACTTGTAACCCGACCAAAAAGAGATATTGGGTTCACTTCTTATACGCTATTATGGTTAATGAGATTTCTTTATTGATTGAGAGAGAATGCGATTGATGATTGATGAGTCATCGAGCGATTATGAATGCCAGCCATTGGATTAAAAAAGTAAATACTAAAGGTCTAAGTGCCAGCCAGCAATCAAAGCCAGTGATCCAAGCGAGCGATGCAAGCCATTAATATAAGCAATACCAGCCCCCTGCCCTTCAATTTCATAGTTCCAGCGCGAGAGTGCCTATCCTGCCAGTTCATAGTTGCGCCCCCTGCGCAACAAGCATAGTAACATTCGTTAGAAGGTTACTTTTTATTGGTTTTATTTGTTACTGAATGTAAGACTACTACTACCCCTGTTTGCAGGCATATATATTAGATTATATAAACACTACACTGTAATCTTGGTTTCAAAAGTTAATTTTGATGGTTAGCTAGTGTTGTAACACAAGAAGGACTAATTTAAACCTTATTTGCAAATTTATATCAGACTGTATGTAATGGTGTTATCTTGGACATAATCATAGTTTACACTCTGAATATTACGTATGCTTTCTAATACTCTATGGCTGATGGTAAACGATCACTTAAAGATTTTGTTTAAGAACCTATTTGCAAGTATACATACTGATTTGTTTTTCCTAAACTAGATAGTCACATAATTAGTTCAAGTTCATACTGTACATTGTTGTATGCACAGAGTGGTGAGTGTGTTTGAAATGATAAAACCAATGTATGGACTTATGCTTAAATAGTGAAATGATAAATTTTTAGTGAATGTTGGATAAAAACCCTATCCGGCCCCTCACCACAGAGTTTCCATCCATCATGATTTTGGAGAATTAAATTTTTAGTGAGTAAACAGCCCTCACCTTCCAGCACTAGGCTCTTTTTGTTGTGCCCTCGGTATCCTCACTAAGCTCTGGATAGACCTTTGCCAGCATTTAAAAAGGGATCTATCTGCACTTTAAGGTATTGTCCGCCCCCTTTCTAGCCACAAGGGCTGCCCTTATAGTGGCAGCACACCCTATACAGTGTCTACCCTGCCATTTTCCCATCGTTTCAATCCTCTAACCCTACGCAACAAGCATAGTAACATTCGTTAGAAGGTTACTTTTTATTGGTTTTATTTGTTACTGAATGTAAGACTACTACTACCCCTGTTTGCAGGCATATATATTAGACTATATAAACACTACACTGTAATCTTGGTTTCAAAAGTTAATTTTGATGGTTAGCTAGTGTTGTAACACAAGAAGGACTGATTTAAACCTTATTTGCAAATTTATATAAGACTGTATGTAATGGTGTTATCTTGGACATAATCATAGTTTACACTCTGAATATTACGTATGCTTTCTAATACTTTATGGCTGATGGTAAACGATCACTTAAAGATTTTGTTTAAGAGCCTATTTGCAAGTATACATACTGATTTGTTTTTCCTAAGCTAGATAGTCACATAATTAGTTCAAGTTCATACTATACACTATTGTATGCACAGAGTGGTGAGTGTGTTTGAAATGATAAAACCAATGTATGGACTTATGATTAAATAGTGGATGGTTACTGCTGCCTTCATAGCTGATATATCATTGAATTCACACTGCTTTACCGTTGCATTACTACAATACCTTGGGATGCTATATGTTGTACCTGCAATGAGTGACATTTCAAACTTGCTATATGATACATGGATGATCTAAAACTGAAAATTTGAACGCTCTACTGAAGTAGATGTACTAACAGCACTTAAACTATTCAAGTTCACACTCATACTGTATTTTCTTCATTCCTTGAATTGACTCCAATAAGGCACTGGTCACTAACCATCTTCAGATAAGACATTATTTGGTGTTTTGGTGTCCTTATAGACTCATGTTAGGGCTCTCTCCTAGGAGGTTTCGACTTCCAAAGAAGTTTGGAGAAGTGGCTAAGGTGACAGTGGTCACTTTCTCCTTCATATGTTTATCGGTGACTAGCCCTGCTAGTTAATCCGGTAACAGCTTGAAATTAGAGATCTGATCTAAGAGAAAACTTGAAAGGCAGGAATATATCTAGCTTTGAAGAATTGTGCATTTGTGGCCTACCATATTCCTTAAATGATTAAGCAAGGTAAAGCTATAATTTCTCTTTAAAAGAAATAGCTTTCTAGCTCCCTAAAGGAAAAATTGAAAAGAATTAGTTGAGGACGTTGAAGTATCTTTCTCTCTCCCTAAATTAAACTCTAGTGGATGTTGCCTGGCTCCTTAAATAAGTCTTTAAGCTTGGGATTTGTTTATTCCCAGATCACCTATTTGACAAGGGACACCTTGCTCAGCAGGCTTTCTATGGCTTGAAATCAGAGATTTGATCTTAGATAAAACTTGAAAGGCAGGAATATGTCTAGCTTCGAAGAATTGTGCATTTGTGGCCATCCAGATTCCCTAAATGATTAAGCAAGGTAAAGCTTTAATTTCTCTTTAAAATAAATATAGCTTTCTAGCACCCTAAAGAAAAAATTGAACTGAATTAGTTGAGGATTCTAGTAAAATTGTCAAGGTCCTTGCAATCAAAAGGGATAATATCAGTGCCATTTTTCCTTATCAAGCAGTGGAGTATATCATTCCATGCCCACTAGTTTATGCATGGGAATTTATAAATTTCTATCCAATGGAAAGTTAATGTAGTCTTATAATCAACTACAAACTGGCATCCTAGGCCTTCTTGTTGTCATGCACTTAAATATCAATAAAGAAGTAGCTATATTGAGATGAGAAATAGCAGTTTCAAGATTATAGTAATATAATTTACATAGCCATTGAAGGATGGGTTAAGGCCGTTTTGCTGAAGCTGGGTAAATAAATACTTATGCAAAAGTATGAAAAACAAACTTCAGATATATCAAGATCTCAATCCAAGCATCATCAAAGCTCTAATAACATGTAAAGAAATCTAAAATCAATGCACAATTTTGATTTACACATATATAATATATAAAATGTATTAAAGATGGATTTATCTCAAATGAGGGTACAACCATATATTTGTATAGTTCTCCTGTGATACACTGAAGGGATTCACAAGGCTGAAGTGCAAGTTAGGAATCCTGGTCTAGCCCCTAATAAGGCACATATGGTACCCATGCTATCCATGTGCTATTTATAAAATCTGTTGATCCCACAGGCACACGAGAATGCAAAGATGCACTACGCAAATGCCTAAAGTCAGTGATGCTAATGATGTGTCTAGAGGGATTTTGGAGAAGTTCCCAAAGCGCCTGAATGCTGTTCCTCCTAGAGTTCTCACTGGTTCATTATCAGGTGTTACTGCTGAGACATATAATGCTGATACACAGTTGTGGAGAAAGCACGTGAAAGGCTACAAAAAAATGATCAAATATATTGGGGAGAGTAGATATCGCAATGTTATGGACATGAATGCAGGTCTTGGTGGATTTGTAGCAGCACTTACATTCGACAAAGTTTGGGTTATGAATTTTGTCCCAACCATTCCAAAAAAGAATACACTTGGTGTGATATATGAAAGAGTCCTTATTGGAATTTATCATGACTGGTATGGTTACCCTTCATTTCTGTTTTAATTT
>LPNX011125745.1:386229-425361 GCA_001517045.1 Pseudotsuga menziesii | reverse complement strand
TTGAATGAATAGGGTTGTAAATAAGCTATGGAAACCCTACCTTCACTTATGACTGATCTCATTCCAAGATTAATGTGTCTGAATATCGATTTGACAACATAGTTATATGGTAATATTATTGGTTTAATGGCGGCAATCAAGTAAAGGATGTGCTTTCTGATATTTCAAAAAACCTCTAAGTCATCACGGTCCTTATGGAAGTCTTCATTGACGAACATTCTATACATGTATTTGGGCACTCAAGGTCATCTTGGAATCCAATTAAATGATTTGTATCCATGAGCAACATTGGATCTGCATCTTTCCAAGGGTTGGGACTTTCTTCAACTTCCCATTTTAAGGTAGCTTCCCTATTCCTTGTGCTTTTGACATTTTAAATAATAAATATCCTACAATAAAAAATGGAAATTCAAATATTAAATCATGTAGACATAATTATGTCAATAGGTGAGTTATGAACATAAATCAAGTCTACCTCAAGTTTTGAGCTAAAACAAATGGAATTTGAGAAACAAGATAGTAGGTGAACAAACTTGGATTCTCTAGGAAGTTTACAAAGGATAATGGTGAATATTAATTGTGAAATACCGCCCTGAGCTGGTTAAGATTATTAATGACAACTATATATATGCACAGGTGGCAAAGTTTGGTGATAAGTCTTGTATTTTGTTTTTGCAATGATTTATGGAGTTTGAGGATATGCCCTTATCTGAAATCCTTATGGCATGCTTAGGTGGCAAGCTGGGGTGCATAACTTTTGAAGAGAAATGTTTTGACCATGTCATTTGAACCAAGGGATTCACATGAAGCCCAAGTGCAGTTTTCTTTGGAGTGAGGCATGCCTGTTGTGATTGGTGTAATGGAAACACAACAGCTTCCTTACCCTTCCCATAGTAGGGATCGAAACGTCGAGTTTTGCGAAATCATCCAACGTAGCTCCTTATTTACAATTCTCCACTGCGTAAATGACTACTTTCATAAATACTAGTTACTGGTAAGTTGTAATAGTAATAATTATGTAGTTTGTAGATTGATATCTATCCTAAATTTGTTTGAATATCATCATTGTCAAGAAATAACAACTTCTTAAAGGGTGCTAGCTCAATGGTAGAGAGCCTACCTAATTATAGGCAGGAGGTTGGTGGTTCAATTCCTCCGTGCCCTATCATAAATTTGTGACTACAAAAATGACTAAATTCACATATATACGACTATTAGTAGCTAATTTCTTGTATCTTAGTCGTATTTAGCTTAGTCATTAATATGTTAACATCTAGTAGTTTATTTAGTCATATATTTGGTCATTAATGGTTGCAATCAGTGACTAAATAAGCAACTAACTCAATGATTAACTCAGTGACTAAATCAATGACTAAATCTGTGACTAAATCAATGACTAAATCATTAACTATCAATGACTAAAACAATGACTAAATCATTGACTATCAATGACTAAATCATTGTCTATCAATGACTAAATCATTGTCTATCAATGCCAAATCAATGACTAAATCAGTGACTACTAAGTCAAGCTATTAATGACTAGTGAAATATGATTAGCTATAAGATAGTGGTAATTTGCTACTATTAGTCACCGACTCAAAAATAGTCATTTATAGCCTGATTTTAGTCATTTTTTTAGTCATTAATTTCTCATTTTCTACTAGTGTATGTTAGGGGAAATGGGGGCAGGTTGGAGGCCCAAGAGTAGACCTAAGAATAAACTTAGGTTGAATATGAAAAAAATGTTAAACCCTAAACTAGCTCAAAAGAAAATTACAGTAATTGAAGACTCTTCATCTCAAGAAGAGTTAGAAGACAATGAAGATCAAAATGAAAAGGAGATGAAGGGTAAGAAGCAAATTATTTCAGAAAATAAATTAGCTTTCACTGAAACCAAAATTTCAGAGATATTTGAGGAAGTTTGAAAGAAGGTAATCTTAGACCAGCATCAAGATGATTTAAAGAAGCAACATTAAGTCATATCAAGTTTTTGTGTAGAGAAATGAAGGGTTGCAGAGAAATAAACCCAATGCAGTGTTGAAGTCAAAGAATATTCAGAAGTCCTTGTGGCCATCACATAACAGCTAGAAGAAGAAGAAGAGATTTTTAAGAAGTTAAAAAATCCATGGATGCCAGAAGAAATGCATCCAGTATCAAAAGGGAAGTGCATTGATTCAGAAAATGAAAATTTGCAGAGGAGTATCAAACAGTACAAATATCAGATAGAGTACCTGCATGAGACAAATGAGGGATTAGTGACTGCTAACAGAAGATTGAGAGAATATTTAGAAGAGGTAAATAGCCACTATCAGGAATTAATTGTAGTTTCAAAGGAGGCTTTGAAAAGGAAAAGATAGACACAAAGTATGTATGCAGAACTGAAACAAACCATTCAAGAGCTAACATAATAGAATCAGGAGCTTTCAAAAAGAGTTGAAGACTTGGAAGCTGATCACCAGAAAGCAAGAAAGAAGACTCAAGCTTTAGAAGGGATAGCTCTTTTAACAAAGGCTACCAAGGAATTGTAAAGTGCTTTAAGAATAGTAGTTATTAGTTAGTTTTTTGAAAAAGTTATTTTATTTTGTATGACTATATTCTTATTGAACAATTCAGTAGTATGACCTAAAAGTATTTTTTTTAGTTATGTAACTGTCTTTGAAAAATCAAGATAAAAGTAAGGCTGGGAAAAGGCTGGGGGTTTGAATTTTTTGTACAAGGGGAGGCTATCAAGCTGTTGTTTATGGAGCTAAGTGTCAAAAAATCTTACGTATTTTGAATGATTGATTATGAAATATATGCAACTATAAGCCCGGTTTAGCCTATTTGTTGGTTTCATTTCTGATTTGTTTAATCACTCAGTTGATATATTCATTTCTTGTTTGAAGTTATTATTCATGAAATTCTTGTTAACTGTGGATGAAATTCAGAGCTGTGAATATTGTTTATGGTTTATATTTTATATATTATGCATCTCAGTCCTTCTTTGTGCATGATTTCGTGTTTGCCTTAGCCTTGTGAAGTTTTTACCCTCTTGTTTACAAACTGTACAACCAAAACCCTAAGAAAACCTATTTTACTTAATTTTGTTTTATGAGATTGTGTTGGCTTGTTATTTTGTAGTCTGAGAACAATTTCTGGCACTAACAAAAATAACTAAAAGATAAACATGGGCATCAAATGTGTGGAAAAGAGCATCCACCACAAGGTTGTCCTGAGCCTTCTTATAGTCATAATCCCTGAGTTTGATTACCCATTTCTATTGTGTTGGGGATGAGACCCATTGTTCCAGGAAATATTTCAAACTATGGTGATCAGTCTTGATGCTAAAAGGATTCTCTAAGAGGGATGGCCGCCACTTTTGTACTATGTGCAAAATAGTCATCATTTCCTTCTCATATGTAGAGGTGGATAAATTCTTTCCAGAAATGGATTTGTCAGTGAATGTAATGGGATGTTCATCTTGAAAGAGGACAACCCTAAGTCCATTGTCGTAAGCATCACTCTCAAGAGTGAAGAGCTTGGAAAAATCAGGCATCTAAAAGGTGCATCGAAAAGAAAGATCCAAAGGAGTAGTTGCGACTGCTAAAGGTTGCATCTGAATGAAATAGAGCTGAGCGATGACACCATGTGAATTCATCTTAAGTATATTTTCCATGTGATGGAAACTGATGATGCTGAGAGAACCTGGCTGTAAGCCATTGAATTTGTGTTTGTTCCCATTGATTGAAAATTGCATCCATAGTTTAACAAAATCCCATAAGATGGGTCCAAGTGTGTGTAACCATTGAGTTCCCAAAATCACATCACATCCTCTTAGAGGCATGGCAAACATGTTAGAGTGCAATTTATAATCTCCAATAGAGATACACACATTGCGACACTTTCCTTTGCAAGCTAAGGTGCTCCCATTGGCAACCATGACTTTAAAGATGGAGCAAGGATGGAAAAAACTATCATCTTGTTTAGCAATCTGAGGGTCAATGAAGTTATGGGTGCTACCAGAATTGATGAGTATTGTAAGAGGAATATTCTTGAAGAAACCATTGACTTGCATGGTTTGTGTGGCGGTGACTCCAACTAATGCATGGAGAGATATCTCTGGCTGTTCGTCATGAGAATGAGGGTCAATAGGAGGCTGTTGAATGTTGACCTGATCGTCTACTGGATCTTGAGCAACTTCACAAATTTCAAGTGTAGGCAAATAAACCACATCCAAGGGATAGAGCCTTTGTTCAGTATATTGATGTCCTCGGGTGAATTTCCCATCGCAATTATAACAAAGTCCTTTTTCCCTATGCGCCGCACCCTGGCTTCAGACAAATGCTTGATAGTAGTGGGCCTAGGAGTTGGAGGGATTGGATGTCTTTGGGAAACCATATTTTTGAATGGAACAAAAGTGGATTTGGGGTGTTGAATGGGGGCTTCACTTGTTGGCCAATATCCTATCACGTTAGTTCATATTGCGGGTTTTAAAATTATCAAAAATCGAACCAATATATTGCAGGTATTGGGGGGGTGAGGGGTTTAAGGTGGGGGTGGGTAGGGTGGTTTATAAGGATTGAGGTATAAAAAGGGGTGGGGAGGAGGTTTTAAGTATTGGGAGGGGGTTTCAACAAAAAGAGTTTGAGTCAATATCTCTCGAAATTAAGGGTATTCATTAATATCCCGCGATTGCACGTGCTATGTGAGAGGTTCACTAACTGAAGTCCCCATGGGGTGTTGCTGAGCCCTGATCTTGTCCTCCGCCAACTTAGCTAACATGAGGATTTCCATCATCGTGTTGGGACAGAACATGTTAACCTCAGTTCGGATTGTATCCTTAAGACCACTGATAAAACAACTCCTGTTGAATGCATCAGAAAATCCTTTTGTGTGCTTGACTAATTTCTCAAATTCTATCTGATACTCTCTCACAGTTCCTGTCTGACGAAGTTTGGTCAGTGCTCCTGTGAATTAATGAAAACCACCAGGGCCAAATCAGTGCAAAAGGAGTTGGAAAAAATCTATCCATTGGGGCTCTTCATGATCCTTGATGTAACAACAAAACCATTGAAGGGATTCACGATCCAAATGAAATGATGCAAGTGGGACTTTGGTGACATCAAAAGTGTTATGCATATTAAAGTATTGTTATGCCTTGTGTATCCATCCATTTGGATCATCACCATTGAAGTGAGGAAAATCAATCTTCGGCCCATGAAAGTTGCTGGAAGAAGAGAACTTAGTGTCTGTAGAAAACTCAAGCTATTGTCGGTTGCTCATGGTTGAATGCTAAAGATGGAGGTCGAGAAATATTTGATCCAGATCTGCGAGTTTGGTCTTGAGGGTGACAATTTCTTCTTCCATTTGTCTATTTGCTCTTGTGCGGGTGACAACAACAAGGATTTTTTTTTTTTTTGGGGGGGGGGGGGGGGGGGGGGAATGGGTAGAAAAACAAAATAGAGAGGGTTTTAGAAAAGAAAAAATTTGAGTTGGAAAAGACGCGAGTGGGTAATTAAAGTTGACTAGGTTTGTGACATTTTTTGAAGGAGAAGGAACAAAAAATGCGAACTTTAGAAGCGGGGTGAAATAATGGGAAAATTTGTCAGAGAGGGACAATGAAGCAGAATTTGGAAATGAACACTGTGGAAAAATTTGAAGGCGATTAGGTGAGAATTGAAGAAGTTATGACAAATGTGAAATTTCGAGCTTCGGGAAGTAGAATTTGGGATAGGTTCCTCAATGAATGAAATATGCGGAATGGAATGACGGGGGTGACTATGAATTTTCAAGGGAAATGGAGAGAAATCAAGGAAGATGTGGCTAAAAAAATAGAAATTTATATTGTTTTCTTTTGTTTGAAGAAATGATCTGCGGCGGTGAAAGAAAGTTGTGCTTTATCAACTTGAAATAAAGTAAATGATCTGTGAAAATTTTGGATTTCTGTGCGTTATCAACTGTAAATAGATATGGACCCCAGGTATAATTGGATTCCTAATGGTTCAAAGGTAGTCACTTGGCCACTAAGATTGTCTCAAGCTTTAGTATTGGGGCAGTACCCCTCACTTCATGGCTTAGGTAAAACTGCTAACCGCTTGGCCAAAAATGATAGCTCTTTGGTTTTCCTCATGGATGGGAATCTAGTCAATCTGGTGGGGGTCGTTTCCCTTTTCGCTTGGCAGGTCCTCTCAATGGCCAGCTACTTCGGGGTTCTTGTGGTACTCCTCACAATGAGTTTTAGGGCTATGCCCAAGTACTTCCCATAGTTAAGCGAATAGGGTTTATTCCCTAATCCGAATGAATAGTACCATTGCAAGAAGAAGAAATAATGCAATAATCACAGTTCCAGAAAAAATGTGGCATAAATTCCACCCGATGCAAAAAAAAAACCGTAATTAGAGTTAGGGTTTTGAGACGAAATTTTAAAATGAGCATAACCTGATCTATATTGCCTAGAATTGCTATTATATCCTGTTTCTAAAACTAGAATAGCCACTCTGCTTCTACCCACGTTGTCGGAATAGAAATCTGGGCACCCGGTCAAAACATTTTCTCTCTGCAATTTTCGTGGCTGTCACCGAAATTCTGAAAAATTATTGATTTTAAATCCGCAATATCTCCACTTTCGGAACTCCAAACGAGATGGTTTTTTTTTAAACTGTTTATTTTTTCAAGAGGAATTCAGATATGAAACATGTTGCTTCTGATTCTATGCAGAAAGTTTTAGAAATTGATCTAAAATTCATTGCCTAATTTTGCCCTCTCTTTTTTTGAAAAGAAATTTTTTTTCCCACTTGTTCCAAGGAAAGTGCTCTGATACCAGATGTGGAGAACCTCCTACAATAAATAATGATAATGCATGATATAATAGAAATATTGGAGCACAAAAGATATTTTATTGATCGCGGGCCACTTCAAGGGGGCAACCTCCTTTAAGTAAGCTCAATACAAAATAACTCTTGGATGATTTCATTGGCCTCAACACTTAGTCATATACTAAGATTACTCTAAATAACTATTGATTCCCATGAATGTGGGATAATACAACATACTAACTGGATGACTTAACATCAGCTATTAATCCCCATGAATGTGGGATAATACAACATATTAATGGGATGAGTTACAAAGCATATGCATCCAATAAAATATACTAAAAAAATAAAGAGGGTTGACACAGGTTCTTAACATTGTTACATAGTTATGGCTTCTCCTTCCAGGGCTACCAACCAAGAGACTTCTTTACCAAGCATGTATTTTGTGTTCCCTCCATTTGGGGATGTTGGTCCTCCTCTCATGGCTACATTAAGCCTTCCTGGATTGACTATTGGATTACCTGTTTGGTTATTCTCCAGTCCAGTTATCCCATGTACACCAGTTATTTCTGATCCTAATCCTTCATCGCAAGAGCATCAACCTCATGTTGATCCCTCTCCTTCTTCACCAGATGTGTCTTCTCCCGTTTCTCCCTCTTCGCCTATTGAAAGTTGTAGTACTAGTAGTCAGGTGGATAAAAACAAGAAGAAAAGGAAGATTAAGAAGAAGAAAAATAAACAAAAATCCAAGTCTCAACCAATTACTCCTCCCATTGTGGAGAGTGTTGATCTCCACACCCAAAGTCAGTGTAAGCCCAAATTCCCTTGCAGCATTTACAAGGGTGATCACCTTCTCAAACATTGTCATGGTCTGGCCCTAGTTTTAGGAGAGTGGTCTAAGGTTTCCCAGTAGCTGATTTCATCATCCTATGACCATCATACTAATGATCCCCCCTCAACTAGTGACTCTGTGGTTAAGAGTCAAAAGGGCAAAGTCAGAAATCCTTGCTTGCTATGTAAGGACATGCACTTTACTTTCCTTTTTCAGCTCATGGAAGAAGCTTCTAAGTTGTTGGAATATATTACTATTTCTCAGTAATGACTTCCAACTGATTATCGTAATTTATCTCTTGACCCCCCATTGGTTGACCAAGTGGTCAATTTGGTTTCATCCGTAGTTGATCCCACTCTTCCATTGAAGAGTGAAGTTGAAGTGGTCAATTTGGTTTCATCCGTAGTTGATCCCACTCTTCCTTTGAAGAGTGAAGTTGAAGTGGTTGAGTCGACGTCATCTCTACCTGATCCCACTCTTTTGTCAGAGAGTGTTAAGACTGAAGTAGTCACTCTGACCAAATCTTTGTCTTGTTCTTCTCTTCTAGTAGAGAATGAACTAAAACCTGCCGAAGTTTTTATGCTTCGTTCTAATTGTTCTCGACAAGAGGAAATTTTGTCTGTTTCGACAGAATCCTCTCCAAGTAATGAGGTTATTTCCTTTGATTGGAGTAACCTAACAGAGTCTCATATTCATTCAAGTATTCCTTTCCAGTTAGTTGTGAATGTTACTACTAGGCGAATGCTTTGCACTATTATTGATGAAAGGGATTCTTTTAGCATTCTATCCTCAATTGCTTGGAAAGCTTTAGGTTCTCCTTAGCTTGTGCGAGCCATCGATAAGATATTGGCTTTTAAGGGTTCCTTCCTCATTTTCCTATTACTTTAGGAGGGAAAACTATTTGTATTGATGTTATGCTGGTCTAAGGTCCTTCAGATTTCAATCTGCTCCTTGGGACATGATTGTGTTTACACCATGAAGGCTGTAGTGTCCACACTCTTTAAAGTGATGCATTTTCCCCATGATGGGAATATTGTGACTATTGATCAAATTTCCTTTGTTACACCTGACCATCGCATTACTCCTAGTCATAAACTACCTTGAATGTGCTACATGTTCTTGTGATTCCTTCCCCTTCTTCATAGGTAAAATGGGGGGCATGGTTCCAGCCTATGGACATCATACTGGAATTAAGTCGCTAGGTTTTATCTACTGGGGGAAACTTACCAACCTCTGGATATCATGTTGGGTAGGAGCAGTTTTGTGAGCATAGTTCTTTTTCTATGTCAAGCTCATTAAAAAATGAAACAGGTTGGTGAGCATAGTTCCTCTTTTTCTATGTCAAGCTCTTTAAAAATGAAACAGATGTCCTTGAGCATAGTTTATTTCTAGTATTAAGCTCATTAAAAAATAAAATTGGCCTTAAGCATAGTTTACCTTTTGGTTTCAAGCTTGCATAAAAATGAAACCATTCCCGAGCATAGTTCTTTTTCTTTGTCAAGCTCGTTAAAAGATGAAATAGGTTGTTTCAAGAAAAGTTTACCTTTTGGTTTCAAGCTTGCATAAAAATGAAACCATGTTTCAAGCATATTTATTTTTTTGTGTCAAGCTCGTGTAAAAATGAAACATGTCATTTTGAGCATAGTTCTTTTTCTGCTCCAAGCTCGTTAAAAAATGAAGCAGATACCCTGAGCATTCTTCCAATTGATCTTCAAGCTCGTTAAAAATAGTAAGATGGTCTTGAGCTTACTTCTCATTTTTTCGTGCTCTGGTTAAAACATGAAATCTGGTTTGAGCTTAGTTTATCGCTTTTTTTCACTCTGGATTCAAACATGAAAAATGTTCCGAGTTCCTTTTATACCTTCTGCGTGCTCGTTAAAAACTTAGTGAAGAGGTATCGAGTGTACTTTCAGTGTTTTTCAGACTTGTTAAAAGTCGATTATGGAAAAAGAACCCCTTAATGGAGTCTTCTTTATGCTCTTTTTGAACTCTTAAAATGTGAAAATATGGTCAAGTGAACTTGTCTTCTTCACGCTTGTAAAAGGACTTGAAGAGTTGTCTTCCGGGTGATAGTTTTCCCCTTTTTCGGACCAGGGAGCACTACATACAAAAAAGGTACACTCCAACCAATCATGACTCGAAGATTTTTCTCGAGTATTATTTTATACTTTTTTGGGCCCTAGGGACTAAATAATATGATCTAATTGATTATATTCTATGCTTTTTTATACTTTTTTCAGGCCTTTGGTCACGAGCATAAATCTAGTTGATTATATTGTATGCTATCATGTTTCTCTTGTTGTTTTCCATGTTTTATAGGTTCTTCTACGAGGATAGCGAGGACAACCTTTGAGAGAAGTATCATGTCATTTCATTTAAGTGATTAACCAAATCTAGGGGAAGTTTAACAAGGAATCAAGCAATATATACAAATAAAACGGTAAATATGGGAAAGAAAAGAAGTTTTTTATTAATAAATGATTGGAGAGACTACAACCTTCATGCCTTTGTGTCAAGAGTTCATTCCAATGGATCCTTGCCTCTAACTTCACCTAGCCTCCAAAGAATCAAGAATTATTTTGACAGAGTTTGGGTATGCAACACAATTCTTCCTCCTTTCTCCCATGGGGGATGAGCTAGTATTTAAAGGCATGGGAGGATAGGTATGGTTGAGGATCTCATGGGTCATATGGAGATAAGATCCTAAAATGGAGGATCTCAAGCTCTAGCTGGTCCTAAACCATAGGGATGAGGCTCACCATAGGGATGAGGCTCCATTTAGGTCAGCATCGAGAAGCCTCTCGAAGCTTCTCTTTTTTCCTTGAAAACTCAAGCACCGCTCTTCCAATGAAGAAAAAAGGAAGTGTTAAGGGGGTAACACTTCTTGCAGTAGGGATATAAGAAGTGGCACCTATCTTTTCTCATGTATCAGAAGAAGTGCTACCCTAGCACCACTTGGGTAACGCTTTTTGTCAATGGAAGAGGAGCGTTACCAGCTCAAAACAAGGAAAAATTGTAAGGGGATATTTTTTCTTGTCATTTCTTTAGGAAAAACTTTGAGGGATTGGAGCAGAAAACGGAATACCTATCTCATGACATGAGGGTGATGAGATTTCGATGTAACAGAATGCCCCCCAAAGTATGTTGTCTAGAGAGAAACGATAGGCATACTATTTTGATAGAAGAAGGTATAGTATCGAGGAAAAGGTCTAAAGGTAGGAACTTCTCAACCATCACAAAATTCCTACAACACTTTTTACATTTGTCCCAAATGACTCACAACATGGTTGCTGACCAATACAAGGCAGATCCATGTGAGATACAAAAAATTCATGGCTACTAAAATACAACGTAGCTCCATGCGAAGAAGGCTCAAATTTGGACATAGCTACCAGCCATACAATGTAGATCTATGTCATACATATGCAAATCTAAGCACAACCACGAACATACAAATGTGGATCCATGCTAGGACTCACCATTCAGATCTAGGGAACCATCTCTTGTCCGTAGGAGGTGTGTATTTCCGGCTAACAGTGAATTAAATGAAACAAATTTTATGCCATTCTTGTACTTTTTTTTCCTTACAAGCATAAAAATAGAAAAATACAAAAAGAATCCATCTTTTGAAAAAGTTTTCTTTGTTTTGGAAATTTGGACTTGATACTTCTCAATTTTTCGAAAAATAAAAAGAGAAGAAAATTATTTTGTTCTTTTTAGTGTTCTATATGAGTTGTTTGTGAAATAAAAATAAAAACTTGTGGTTTTTTTAATTTGCTTCAGAGTTTTAAAATGAAAAGAAAAAAGTTAAATATTTTGGAAAAAACTTTTTCAGTTTTAAGAAATCTTGCTTATCACTAAAAAACATTAAAACATCTTTTATTTGTGTTATATGCATTTTTTAAATTTATATTGTTCTTTTCTTGTAAGGGTAAAAAAATATCATTAGTTTCACTTTCACTTCCTGTTGACTAAATAATATCCCCTAAAATTAAGCACATAAATTTAAAAATCATTAGATGTTTATTTTATAGGGTTCACCAAATAGCTTAGGGATAGAGCCTTGAACTAGGTTGGAAGTAAACAATATAAGGCTACTATAAACTATGTAACATAGTTCTATTTCATAAGGATAGGAAAATCCAATACTGTAAGACTGTGGTCGGGAAGCTCCACCAACGCTAGAGTTAAGCATGAGGTCATGTGAGGTTAGGTTGAAGGGATTACACATTTGATACTTAACTAAGCATTTGTGGGATTTTGCGTGTATGAGGATTTTAGTAGTGCCAACTTGGGCCCCCTATAGTGTCAATATTTTTGATATATAGGGCTTAGCTACACCGCCCATGCATATGATCCTGATCATTGATTGTCCCCTCATATGCTAACTGTGAGTTCGAATCCATAGTATCTTGTCTTAGGTACCATCTAGGTGTCTACATGGGGATCCCTCTATACCTCGGGCATGTGTTGAGCCAAACTAATAGAACCCTTAAAGGGTGTCCCTTTCTAGGAAACTCTATTCTAGAACAATTTAATAATCAAATGAAACTACAGATGCTCCCTATCCTTCTTCTCAAACCAATACTATACATCCTGTGCAGGGAAACCAAATGGCAAACCAACAATCTTGTGGAAAAAGGGAAAAAAATAACTAAAATAAGAAAGGAAAGAGTAATAATGATAAACTAAAACAAAATGATAATGTTTGTGGAAAAAATAAAGTGTTAGCAATTGAGAAAATATGAAGAAACTTGAACTTTAAAACTTTAATCCCAATTATAGTGCAGATAGATCTCATCAATAATCCAAGGATATAAATAAATCAAACCATAGAACATAGGATATACCCTTGGAAAACCCTCCACTGATTTGGAGGCTAAAATACCCAACAAACAATCTTAGAGTATGATTGATAATCAAGAGAGAATGATTACAACACAGTAGTATATTCCTTTTTTGAGAGCACAAGAGAGTAGAGATCAATTGGAACACTGTATGATCATTCCAAGTCCATAGCACTTTAACAAAAAATCAAATTAGGTCATACAAGGAAGGTAGTGAATATTTGCATGCTTTAGTAACTTGTTAACATTGAAAACAATGTCTCATCTTCAACCATGCACCCCCCACAGACTAGGTGGTAAGTTAGCACTTCATACTTAACTTCCACAATGAATATATGTTCCCTCCATTAATTCATTGAGTTTAACTGCCTCAACTGAGTTATTAACTGAATGAACTAAACTAAACTGAATGAAACTGCATGTAACCGAATCAAATTGAATGTAACTAAACAAACTTGAATGTAACCTATGCTTATCCATCAGTGTCATCTTCAACAACCAGTTGCATAAATTAAGGAGTTGATTCCTTAATTAACTGAACTTGTTTTAACACAACTACGACTCAACTCATGTCTTATTAATTCAAGTTCACTTGGAGGCATACATAGGCAATTCAATTTCTCTCTCCATCTATGTGCTCGTGTTAATTTTCTCTGCATGGTCCATATGTATTTTCATTAATTATATATCATATCATAATCATAAGATTGTTTCTAAACCTACGATCATATGTATTACCCCAGGTCATATAGTGACATGCTAAAGTAAATCACTCTAGGGGTAGCTAATCCCTAAGGGAGACTTGTAGCACCTATTGACCATGACTAGCCATACATCACATAGTATATCCAATTTACATAGTAAAGTACAACACCTCAGAACATGAGGATATTTGTATAAATAGATATTACTTACAAGTATACTTGTAATGTCCCTTTTTGGAGTTTCGAAGAAAAGTACAATTTGGGCATTTTCAGGCTTAACTAGTCATGACTCTAGAGGGTTCCAATTTTCACCAAATGGTTCTGAATTTGAAAGGAAATGGTATAGTGAGTCTTAAAACATATGAAGGTGGTTTATGGACACTTTGTATCTAACTTTATACCTTTGCAAACTTGTTTGGAGTTAAGGAGAAACAATGCAAATTTACTAGGAAAATGTGGTAGACTAATCCTTCTTGGTTTGGTTCCAAACCAAGAAAAATTTCAAAATTAAAATGGAGGGATACTATGGGATTTAACACATACTAAAAAACCTCATACACTCAATAGTAAAATCATAAATTCATTTTTACATGTTACTCAAGTTTGCACAATGTTATAGTTGATTTCACCACACTTGGTAGATCACATCTTTATGGCCTTCCATGTCCCTCTGTAGACTCCTTGGACCCCCTTTGCTCATATTATACTTTGATGTCCCTAGAAAGTCCCCATAAAACACCTGTTTATGTGTATATGTGAAATTTAAAGCAATATCCACATGTACACCCAGATTTTGAGCCAAAACCCACATCATCGGGAAATGTGCATGAAGACAAAAGTTTTTGGAGTTTTCCTCATAGAGTCCCAAATAACATGACTCCTGGCCTTCCATATGCCTTGAGAATGCTCGAAATTGACCCTCCACTTCCTATTTGGAGTGCTATATATTGAGTCTCTTGGATACATTGAAGGAGGCGAATTTGGAGAGCAAGGAAACTGTAGTTCATTGTTTCCTCACTTCTTTGTGCTTGAGTTTGCATCCCTTTGTCCCTGTGGAGCACATAGTGCTACTCTTCCCAAGATTTCCTTTTCTTTGTAAGCTTGCCATTGTGATGGAGGATTGAAGTGGTGGAGGCCCAGGTGGATGAATCGGTTTCTCCGGTTTGAAGACGTGCCGACAGAGTTTGTCACTATTGTATCTATGTTTTATTAATAGAAATATCCATTTCTTATCCAATACATGTGCATACATATGAATATTGTATCCATGGATCTATTTATTTTCTTATACATGATGGTTTATATATTCTAGAGTATACCTAACACTTTTATATATAGAATTCTTGTATTGTTTGCTGTTGTTGAGAGTGAATTGTGAATACAAGCGCGTTGGAAAAGCTCAACGAGGATCTACAACAACTGTCTATAATAAGGTACACTTCATATCGCTTAGTGTTAGATGTCTTTATTTATCTTGCATATTGGAATGGATTTATTTCTAGTGTCGTTCAATTTATTTTGGTACACCCCAATCCATAGGAATTTTCTCTCCATAATAGAATTGGCAACTCCACTGGGGAGGTTCCTTGTTTTCTCTTTGAGGATTGGGTGCACAATGTGCTTGAATTGCTCTCTGTTCTCTGAGTTTTTGTGTCTGGTCCAGAAGTAGGTTTCCATTTAGTTTATGGTTGAATTCATTTTTATCTTTTCTTATTATTGTTTCCCTTCTTTCTTCCTGTACATGAGTTTTTGCTTCAGATTTGAGTATACATGATTCTTCTGAATTTCCGTGTATATACAGAGGTTTTCTATGAACAGTCATGTATGCCTCTATTTTGAGTTTGATTTGGATGATTGAGAGTTTTTGGGTGAATTTTAAATGTTGTTGAATCTTCCTAGATGTTGTTGGTGTCTGTATATTGCCTCTGTTTCTGACCAGAGCCCCTTTTCATTTATTTTTTAATTAAATGGTGTTCTTGTCATATTTTTCCTTTTTTTGTTTTAATATTAGTGAATTATATTTCTTTTATCTTGGTCCCTTGCTTGGATATTGTTTGTGATTTGTTGTAGGGTTTGAGAGTTGTAGAGATTTTTGTTGCTTTTACATCTCATCTATTTCGAAAATACAAAATATTTTATTTTCGGCATGTTTATGCAATTTTTCATTTTGCATTTTCATAGTACTTGCATTAAGTTTGCTTACTGAAGTTATAGTTAGGATTTCATATAGGAATGGTTGCATTATCATTTGAAGGAAAAAATATGCATCTCATGTAGTGGCATACCCCATCTTCTCATTTAGACAAAATTGAACTTGGCATTCCTTGTTAGGTGTGCACATTTACTTTCACTCCTGAGTCATAACATCATTAGTTTCACAGTCATTTCATTTTGAGTAATCACAGCCACTAAAATCAACGCTTAATTTGAAATGAATTACACATTTTTCTTTGATAGGGTACATCAACAGGATTAGGATTTAGACTCTTGGAATAGTTCATTGTGAGTTGATTCTCCAAGACTACTAAGCAAAACACGTAGGTGTCTGTCTAGGTGAGAGAGTGAAATCCTTGGTATAATTAGTGTTCTCAGGAGGATCCTCGTACACAGGAGTTAAGCATGAGGCAATGTACATGATTTTAGTTGGGATAGCCACTGGTAACTTTTTGTGAGCACCATAGATATTTCCAGGATATTATTTGTATCTAGTATATTTTGAGGTACCGGTTTTTGCTTTAAAGCTTCAAGCTTTCCTACCCTACCCATATGGTAGATCCTGCCTCCAAGTGTCCTCTTGAGCATTGGTTATATTGGGATGACCTTAGTTTCCTTACCTAGGTATCAAAGGGGGTTTTTTCAGAGGTTATTTTGTGAGTGTCCTAGCCAGGTAGGGGTCGGACAACACAATCACTTTATGCGTTGAAAATGAGGGACACTATTATTGGTTACACACCTCTACTTGTAGTGTATGGGAGTTTCAAGCCTCTCCTAGGCGAGATATACCTGCTACATTTGGGAGCTCACTTATCCTCCCCTTGGCTTGCTTGCATTTTGGCTTTGATTTTATTAGGATTTTGCTCTTTGTGTGTTAGATGGATTTAGGGATCGCGATTACTTGAGTATATTTATGTTCTCTTGATTTTGGGTCCTTCTATGTTCGGCATGCCTAATATCACTACTAGTATCTCGTCACCCGCTCAAGTCCTAGTGCAGACCCTGGTGTTGGAATGGGGGGCACCACATCCCCTTACCTTGCTCATAGATTCAAGAGTGGTCATATTCCACCCACTACTCCATTTGTGGAGGATTTTCACTCCCTTATCATGTTCTTAACACCACTGTTCATCCTCACGGTGGTGGTAGCGGATATGTGAATGTTGGGTCTCCAACTTACATTCGTTCTTATGTCCCATCGTCCACCACACTGTTTCCTTTGAATATAGTTTCCATGATCAATACTTCATATATCCTATAGGTTGGAATCTTTACTGACTATTTCTAGCTGTTTTGGACTAATATTATTGTCATGTAGGGTCCATTTTTTGTACACTCTCTCCGAGGCTTTGACCCGTTCATGCCCATGTCAAGTATAATTTTGAACTATCATATAGGTTAGGACTTCATATCCTCTTGCATCATGCATTTCCTTATGACCATTTCACCTTGAGTCTAGGTACGAACCCACTTCGTAGTGTTATAGAACCTTCATACTACTATTAGAAGTGACATTATGTAAGTGGTAGAGCTTTCCTATACATGGGTTCCCTAGTTTGATATTGTGTTGAAATTTGGTACCCATGCTGAGATTTATCCTTTAGGTTTGGGAGTCCCTTATAGTCCTTCCATGCCCTTGAACAAGAGCTTCATACTCCTATTGAAATTTATGCTGGCCATCTCCCACAAAGACTCCCTTCTATATCAAGTTGTAATTTCATTTCATGCATTTTTCTTGCCTTATTGAGCTTTATGCCGACTCCCCGCTTCAGAGTTATAAGCCATGTAGCCTGAGCTTGTCTCAATCCTAGACAAGAAGAGCCTTTACATATGCTTTGCAGATTGATAGTCCCTTACTAGGAGGAGACCTTCCATCGAGTGTCGTTATCCTGCACATGCTTCCCTGCATTCAGCAGATGTATGTTCCACTTCTTGGAACTAGTTGTCTTTCCTGTGACACTCGTATCCTCCTAGTTGTATACTATAAGCAGTTTTATTCTTTTTCAAGATTTTTAAATCTGAAAAAAGTCAAAAAAAATAAAAAAAAACATAAGAATCTGGACGGAAAATCATATTATCTTTGGAATTTGTTGAGTTGTGTTTCCTTTAAACAGAGCATTGTATATCACATCCATTGGATGGTTTGTTAGTATGACTTTAGGAGATGTACTCATTACTCTGAGTTTTCTCCACCAACTGGTTATGGTTCCAATCCCTATGGAGCCTCTGTTGATGACTCTTGTGTTGCATACATGTCCCAGTTTCCATATCAAGTCTATGTTACCTATCTTGAGTCACCATTTGTCTTATGATATTGTTTGAAGGAATTTTAGCTTGAGTCAGACATTCCTCAGTTATCTTGACTTTGCATGTCGGTCATTCCCAATACAGTTACTTGTTTGTGCACATCTTGTTTGTTTGATTTCTTTTACATTATCCAACATTGTTGAGTACCTCATGTTGGTTGATGTGGGATGCCTTAATTCCCTCCTTTCAACGGATTCCATTCCATCGAATTTAGATAATTTATTCTAGAATAGGAGTCTAGAGTCCATTTGACTTCCTTGAGACTTAGAATCATTAGTGGTAGGTTCTCTCACCATCGACAGTTTTGGGAATACATCAATGTCCCCCAATCGATGGATTATTTCAAGTGGTTGACCTCAACACATCTATTCACACTTGTTAGATTACACTCTCTACCTTGATTTCCGTTATCATTGTCAGTGGTATATCTTGTGTCTGTTAATGGTATACATTAATGACCAATAATCAGACGATGGAACATCATGTTTGACCTCGACGCCTTTATTCACGTGATGGGACATGTAATCATAACAGTTTGCATAGAATACCTCCGTTATTGGTGGCATTCCACATATGCTACATCCTTGATCGTGCTAGTATTCATGAGATGTCATCTCTCATGACCAGATTCTAGTATATTATTAGATATCTTCATCCACTATGGACATCTTTTTCATTGTATGTAGTACGTGGCGATGACCACATATGACATTTGTGTATCATGCCTATTCATGGCCATTGTACTCTTATGTATCTGAGACTTCTATATGTATATTTGGATTCACATGCATAGATTTATCATTGTATTGTACTGATGAGTGGATAGTTCTTCCACTTGGGTCTTCATTACTCCACTTCTAGGACGGATATAATGTATTTAGGCCATCATGTTACCCCTCTAACCTCACACATTAGGGGGCATTTGTTATAGCTGATTTTACTAGACTTGGTAGAGCACATCTTTATGGCCTTCCATGTCCTTCTGTAGAATCCTTGGACCCCCTTTGATCATATTATACTTTGATCTCCCAATAAAGTCCCCAAAAAACACCTATTTATGTGTATATGTGACTTTTAAAGAATATCCACAGCTTTTGAACCAAAACCCGCGTACATCAATAAATGTGCATGAAGACAAAAGTTTTGGGAGTTTTCCTCATAGAGTCCTGAATAACTTGACTCTTTGCCTTCCATATGCGTTGAGAATGTTCGAACTCGATAATCCATTTCCTATTAGGAGTGCTATATATTGAGCCTCTTGGATACATTGGAGGAGGAGAATTTTGAGATCAAGGAAACTATAGATCATTGTTTCCTCACTTGTTTGTGCTTAAGTCTGCATCCCTTTGTCCCTTTGGAGCACATAGTGTTGCTCTTCCCAAGCTTTCCTTTTCCTTGTAAGATTTCCATTGTGACGGAGGATTGAAGTGGTGGAGGCCTAGGTGGATGACTCGGTTTCTCCGGTTCGAGGACGTGCCGACAAAGTTTGTCACTATTGTATCTATGTTTTATTAATAGAAATATCCATTTCATGTCCAATACATGTGCATAAATATGAATATTGTATCCATGGATGTATTTATTTGCTTATACATGATGGTTTAAATATTCTAGAGTATAATTGACACTTTTATATATATCATGATTATCTTGTTTGTTGTTGTTGAGAGCGAATTGTGAATACAAGCGTGTTGGAAAAGCTCAATAGGGATCTACATCAGTCGTCCAGAATAAGGTACACTTCATATCTCTTAGTGTTAGATGTCTTTATTTCTCTTGCATATTGGAATTAATTGATTTTTGGTGTCATTCATTCTATTTTGGTACACCCCAAGCCATAGGAAGTTTCTCTCCGTAACACACAACTTTGTCCAATTTCTAGCTTTAGACTAGTGAAACCCAAGTTGAACCAAATGCACCCAAATGACTTCAAATTATGTATGGAATTGATTGAGGGGAATTAGGAAATCCTAATTCATAATATTAATTCTCATACACTTTCCAATTGATTCCACAGCTTGATTTTTTCCATAGGGAAAGAAGGACAAAAACACTAGGAAACCAATGTTAAAAGCCCCAACGCTAGATGGAAATTTTGGCTTTCCAAATGCAGTACGAACCTCCCAAATTTGAGAACAGAGTATGGTGATGAATATCAAACATATTTTTCTTTAATTAATCATGCATATTATTTCTTACAACTAGTTATAAAGTACAACATTCCTATGATAACTTTTAGTAAAATTGCTTAGGGGGAAATGGCATTGCTAGCTCCATTTTAACTCACAAAAAGTACATGAAATAGTTCAGAACATAACATTATGAATGGAGACCACATAAATAATATAAATTTATTTCTCAAAATCATTTAATATCAGATAAATTCCTTAATACATATAAGATATATAACTCCTTCAAAATGGAAGCCAAACACATGGAAACTAGTAATTCAAACTCATGGGAATGCAAGCCTTTCACACATGGATTTATGATATTTATACTTACAAAGAATATGGAAATAAGAGTATAGAGTCATGGATCATATATTTCTTCCCCATCATAATAAAAATCATAGAAATGTCCTCATACAAATCTGTTATGCAAATCTTTCCAAAATGGAATCCGAATACATAAAACTAGTCATTTAAGAGAATGGGAATGCAAGCATTTCATACATGTATTTATGATATTTCGACTTACAGAGAATATTTACATGAAATTACAGATTCATACATCATATTTCACATATTTGGGACCAAATATGC
Source organism: Pseudotsuga menziesii (assembly GCA_001517045.1). Classification (NCBI taxonomy): domain Eukaryota; kingdom Viridiplantae; phylum Streptophyta; class Pinopsida; order Pinales; family Pinaceae; genus Pseudotsuga; species Pseudotsuga menziesii. The sequence goes on along the minus strand of LPNX011125745.1, from coordinate 404,895 downwards.
TCAACATAGCGTAAGAACCACTCCAACAAGTGCGCCCTCAACATGAGAGTGTGGGGGAATGGAGAATAAGGAATGAGAGAATAGGGGAATAGATGAGGACTCGATTGTATTGTAATTCAACCTAAAAATAAAACTCCTTCATTAATATTCAATGATAGTTCTTAATGGCCTCTCCATCCAACAACTTGGAAATGAATCCAACTCCCTCGAAATTGGTTCACAAGCACGGAGAGTGAACAATCACCATGTAATGGACAAGCAAAAGCTCTCCAAAATTACAAAGGCCAATTAAAAAATGATAAAAATATATTCTCATTCCTCATGAAATCCTTTTATTTACTTCATGAGTCCTCCTAAGGTCAAATTTCCCTCAATGGGATTCCTCCAACTCATTTTAGTGGTTTAGTAACTCTCATGATACTTGTCTTCCCCTTCATGCTCCAATTACTTCCCCAATTCAAATGGATTCCTCTAACTCTCAAATTCGACCTCTTTGTGGATATTTTTAGCTCTTTCATGTCATATTTTTCATATGTGTGCAATTAGGTCTAAATTTTTCATACTTGTCATAGAATGTTTCATCATTTGTTGTCATAAAGTGCATGGAATCTCATTTCAAGTGGCACGCCTTGTCTTCTAGTCTCTTCCTCTTCCATGTGATTTAATATCATTTACCTATTATAATTTATTGTATGATTATATTATATTTGAAACCTATTTACCNGAATTTGGATGAAGATCATGCCAAGTGTGTGGGGAATCTAGTCATCCAAAGGCTCCACAAGCTTCCAAGTGTCTTCATGAACCCATTCCACCTTATTTTCTTAGCATATATAATTTATGTGACCCATTTAAATGGTAATATGGTAAACTAAAGTCCTTTTGGGTCCCATATCCACTTATTACAAAATTTATATCTCCATCTGAACCTAGGGAACTAGTAGGTTGGTGGAACATTATTTGCAAGTAGTCTTATTTGGAAATTATTTAATTGGGGACATGAAAGTCATACCAACTCAATATTTCTTATCCTCAATAAATTTCAAACATGGATTTTGAATAAGCTTCTTTCCTTCAAAATTTTTTCTTCAAACCTTAGCTTTAATTTCAGTAGTGGCACTCATATACTACAATTGTGTGTTTCCAAAAGTAAAGATATGTGGACCTTTGCATATTGATATATCTTGTGACATCACCACTAACACCAAAAGGATTAATAAAATACATAAAAACAAAATATGCATAGATAATATTTACCTCCATCTTTTGGAAACCTTTTATGAACTTTCATCCCTTTTTGCTTTTGTATAATTCTTTGAAGTTGGTACTGAGTTTCCAAAATTGAATTTCAAAGATTCCAAGAAAGTTTCAAAGAGTAACCACCATGTTTGTTTCTGATCTACTCTTATTACAATCACCTTCTCAAGTGGTGACTCAATATCCCATGTTGCTTGTTTCCCCCAAAATTGAAACCAAACGATACCTGGATCCCATTACTTGTACTGCACCCTTCCAAACATCATGAGTACAAAAGAGAGATCATTAAAGTACATAAATACATAATACAATTCTACATCAAGAATGTACCTCATAAAAGTATCATGAAATTTCTTGTACATCCAAGTAAGTATATCATCATGTGGCCCATACACACAAGCATCAGGTATTATATCAAATACGCTCCAATGACATAGGTGAGGATCCCATGTCCTATAATGCTGCTCCAAAATAATGTAAGATGAATCTTAATAATAATCATCCATGTGTTATTTCATCCAATAAGTGAATGAAGAACCTCCACCAAAATCTGAACCAAATAAGGAGCAAAGAAAACATGAAGACTTCAATTCGCTCAAACAATTCTCATCAATGCACCCTTGAATATGTATATCATCATAATGTAACAAAGGATGCTGCTGCAAATGTAAATAATATGGCACTATGATCATGTCATCATAAAAATGATATATAGGATTTCCATATTCTTCATGTGTCAACATCAGAAAGAAACCTTTCACCCATACTCCATTAGGATGAATGCTGCAAAATATGGAAGTGTAGGATGTAGGAGAAAGAACCAACTCACCCAAAGGAATTAGAAAGTGAAAAAACTTCATCATGTTAAGGCTCCATAGGGGTAGGATTATGAATCTACCTAAAAATTGTGAAACTTTCCTCATATGTTGGTTCCAAGATAGTGGAATCATGCACTGCTTCCAAAAGTGTGTAACCATTATCAAGAGGCGGCTCAAACTCCTCTTCCACCACAACAAGTGATTCGATCTCATCAATCCCATCTTCAAACTCATCAAGAACCTGCAATTTTCCATGCTTCTTATGATCCACCATACCATGATAACCCTCCAAGCAATATACCATATGATAATTTGAAACATAGGAGGAAGAACAAGTATCTTGCATCCTCTCAAGAAGTTGCTCATTTTGAATTTTGAGCTTATGAATATTGTCATTATTCTTAAAGTATGATTCATGTAACCATTCACTAAGATCAATTACATTGTTTCTATAAAAAATAAAATACATGAACTTACCTTTGATGTTTCACATTGGTCTTTGAATCTTCCCCATGTCTTCAAGGAAGGATGGCTCCTCCAATGAAGAAACTTTCCAACAAGAACTTGATACCAATGCTTGAGTTTCCTGGAGTATTATAAGGTCGTCATGGATATTATTTTCACTCATATTCAAAGAGACTTTAATGAATGATAGTTGATAGGACTGAACCTCCTCTTCTTCTTTCTTCTTCATTTAATTAACTTCTTGAAGTTCAAGTGGTGATGGGGAAGTTGATCTTTGTTCTTCATTATCTATCACAAGGTATTCATCTTCATCCTTATGATAACTTGGTATTGCAATAAAATTTTCAAATCTGATCTCCATGTCACAAACATAGAGTTGTGATCACCCATTAGTAGGTACTCCTTCATAGTTCAAGGATCCATCAGTATATTCTCTTTGATTTGCAAAACCCCCATCAATAAGGATTGTGTGCTTGTATTCAATAAGGTAATTGATGCTCCACTTCATGATTATCTCTTTCTTTCTTTAATGGTGTATCTAAGCTCGTTTCATCTCCTTTATGATGAAATTGCTTCCACAACCTCCACATTTAGTCCACAAACATGTATAAAATTTTCTCATCTATAGGGAAGGATAAATATTTTCTCTTTTCATAAGTAGTATGATTTTTTTTTAGTGGTCCCACATATGCACTACTAGGTCTATATCCAAACACCCACTCAGCAAAGTATTCAAAAGGGTAGGACTTAGATGCCTCTCCCATCACATTAAGATATGCTTGATATTGTTGGGGTAAAGTTTTACATGTTTCTATCAATATTTATAATTCATACATAGGAGTATCTCATGGTGGTTTGGAACATACATCTTTACAATACACTGTGTCATAATAATAACCCTCATCCCTTATGAAATTGTAAGAAGTGATGCAAGATGGAAACTCTTCCTCATACCATTCAGATTCTTCTTCACACTGCTCATAATCATCTTTAGAGGAGTCTTCATAATATTAAGACATGGATGCATATTTTTCTTCAACAGATGGTGTTAATGCACAGGTGCAAGGACCATGCTCTAATACCACTGTAATGTCCATTTTTGGAGTTTTGGAGAAAATTACTTATATTTATTTATGAAAAATAGTTTTCTTCAATAACTTTTAATCCATTCAAAAGGATATCCACACATTGTTGAGAACTAAGATTCATTTCAGAACCATTTTTTTAAATAAAAAATAATAGGAGCACATTGAAACAATATTTATTTTAAACAAAGAATAATATTTTCCACTAGTATATACTATCAATTATATTTATGCTCTACAAGTTTATAACATTATTATATGCTATCATTCTCTATAAGATGATAAATGAGAGAATAAAATGATAAATATTTCCTAAAAGAGATAGTAGCGATTGGATGTATAATGACCTAATTACAAGGGAACAAATGGTCATAGCTGCATTGATGAGTAATGGAGGTGGCATATTAGGGGAGGAATTCGAGGAATGGCATAAGAGATGGTATGAATATTTTCATGGTGAGAATGAAATATTTCTCTTTAAATCTTGGAAAGGTGGCCAACCTCTTCTTCATGGTTTCTTTCTTCCTTGCATGTAGGATGTGGTTATCCTTCTAAAGGGGATAGGAATTATCTGTGTTTGGTCTGAAATGGAGATGGGGACTAAGGTTGCAGGTGGTAGCATGGATTAAAAGAAGAGGGTGGTAAAATAGAAACTCCCTATTGAAAAGCATAACATCACCCATGTTTAGAATTAGGCATCATGAAAATCTCATTACTTTAATATAGGGAGTCCCTTGGAAATTTAGAACTACATAGAATCGGTGGAGGTGGGGTTATGCGTTGAGATTGACGATGATTAAGTGCAGAAAAAGTGAAGGTAACTGGAATACTGGGTTATCGACCCTGGTAATAATGTGGCACATCCCAATATTTCTGAATGCACTGTGGCCTTATATTGGGTAATGAATAACATGATGGGTCATGGTCTGTGGGAGTGTTAGAAGAAGGAAGAGGGGGATGTTCTTCCAATCTAGAACTAGAAGGAGAATCATGTGGAATCCAATACTATGCACTAGAATATTGATTCCATTTTGAAATACATGGGGATTAGTGTTCCTTAGTCTACAAATGCTCCGACGGTCGTTCCGACATTTGGACCTAATTGTTCTTCTGTAGGTTTCCAGGTTTTGCCACGAGGTCTCTAATTTCTAGTGTCATTTGTCCATGTTGTGTTTTCAGTATAGTATTAGTTACGTTCATGTATGGGTTTTGGTTCTATGTTTTGGGTTTATTTGGTATTTGAGGGATAGTACTTCTAAGTTTTATGGTTCTACTGTGAATGGTGTGTGGATCTAGTAAAGAGAAAACAGGGGTAACAATGTAATACCTAGTTAATGGAGACATACTCACTACACTAGTACAAAATGGGTGATTAGAGAATAAAAAAATGACTAAAGATGAGTGATAAATGACTAAATTTAGTCACATGACCATTGGTCATAAATTAGCAATTAGTTATCACCCAACCAAATTGGTCATTTATTACTTGGTCATAAATTGCTTGAATTGCTTCATGTGTTGGTCATATATTTAGTCATTTATGTGGTGATTAATTGTTTCTATTTTGTCATTTATTTGCTGATTAATCGTTATTATTTGGTCATTAATTATCCTTCTTTTGTAGTACATTTAGTCATTGATTGTTGTTAACTGCTTATTTATTAAATCATTGATTATTGTTAATTGGTAATTTATTTAGTCATTGATTGTTGTTAATTGATCATTTATTTAGTCATTGATTATTTTTAACTAGTAATTTAACTAGTCATAAATTTATGAGAGGGAATTGTTGGAACATCATTACACTCGGGACCATAGTGTCATCATACTTTGTCTTATGTTAGTGGTCCAAGCAAGGTTAATGATTTTTTATTAAGGTTATTGAGCATTTTGTACCATTAATCATGATTGGAACCATAATTTTGGTCAACCAGTGGATAAGGCACCTCATTTATGGCCACTTTATTCCTAGGGGCATGCTCATCCCTCATTTTGTTGATCTAGGATAGACCATAGGGTGCACATGCATTGTATGTAGATATTTTTCCTCGTTTTGTAACTTTTGTACCACCTTGGGATATCACCACGCCACCATTCTCTCCACCACTCATGGACCACCGTTATTATTGACCACTCATGCCATCCCAATGTTCACATATTCCATTCGTGACCATTTGAGGTGATTTGGGAGCCTATTGATCAACCTAGGGGTGTTTGAGGTCCAAAGTAATCCTGCCGCATGTAAGCCATCCTAATGCCTCCAAAGGATAACAATTTTATCCTATTGTAATATAATGATGATACAAACATGTTTTGATGTTGGAAAATAATAGAAATTCATGTATTGGCACCATATGTGTATTTTAGTATGCTTCTTTCACACTATTTACATGGATACTTAGCCAAATTCTTGTCTAGTGAGGAAATTCTTAGCCTATTAGAGGAATTTTGGGGTCTAAAAAGGGATTTATAAGAAAACACAGAAACAATAAATTATTGTTAGTTGGAATTCAAGAACCAATAGAATTTCAATAAAATGAGTCAACCATAATGGTTGAATTGACATATTTGTCATAAAAAAACTACTTTTTGTGTTGTATTTTCGACATATCTCCTTGTGTCTTTACTCAAATTTTGAATGGGATAGCTCGTTGGATGAGGAATTAAATTCCTCATCCAACGAGTACCCACACAACATACATTTGATGGACCCCTCTACCCAAAAACAAGAAATAGCTGAAAAAATGTGATGATCATCATCATCGCATTTTTTCATGTGTTTCTTATTTTTGGGGTAGCGAGGTCTGTCAAAAGTATTCCATGTGGGTACTTGTTGGATGTGGAATTTAATTCCGCATCCAGCAATCTCTCCCAATCGAAATTTGAGTAAAGACACAGGGATATATGTCGAAAATACGAACAAAAAAGTAGTTTTTTCTTTATTCCTCCAAAATTAATAAATATGATTTTATTATTTTGACTATTATTTTATTATTTTCCTTAGGAGACCCATTTTAGACCTCAAATTTACTCTAATATAGTAGATCCTACTGTGTAAATGTTTTACATGGTATCATATATCTTGTAGATGTTAATCAAATCAAGAGAGTTCGAATTAGCTATCTCTGGTTTCCTTCTGAAGATTGAGTGTTTTCATTTGCAGGTTTTCAATGGTTCTTTGTCACCAAGTGCATAGAAAAAAAATGGATTAGCCTCATGTCACCTTGCAAAATCCATTCAACTACGTTGAGTGGAAGGTCGAGATGGTAATTCAACTGATATATAAGGGTATATTTAAAGGTTTATTATGGGGACAGAAAATGAGCCGAACTTAGTTGTTGAGAAGTGAAAGCCTTTCACTAGGTTGGATGAAGCGTTTGAGATGTTATGTATCAGTATTTCAATAGACCTCTTGTTCCATGTATATAGTATCTCTACTCCAAATGAAGTGTGGCTCAACCTTGAGTCACTATTTGGGAAGATTGATGAACTAAGGGGCCATAAACTTGAGAATGAGTTGATCTCTTTGATCCTAACCAATTTCAAGACCATTCAATACTTCTTCAACAAGTTGAAATACTTGGTTGTTCAATTTAAGTAGTGTGGCATTGAGAAAAAGGAAGAGTAAATTATTTTGTCTATACTTTCTAAGCTAAGGCCCGAATTCTCTATGTTTTTTTTTGACATTTCACTCTACCAAGCTTATAATTCCAAATTGGAGGATGCCATATTTGGCATACTTCATGGAGTCTCTTACTCAATAAAAAGAAAAAATTGTCCATATGGGGGCCATCAAGCCTACCAAAGACCAATTTCTTGCAGCTGGTGATTCGAAGTAGACAAAGGGAAAGAAGAAACCTATATATTTGAAGCAACACAAGAAGAAGAAAGAAAAAGAGAGCCCCAAATATTTGGAAGGGGGTTTGAATCCTAGCAAGGAGAAATGGAAGAAGAAGGAGAAGTCACAATGCACTTAGTGTCACAAGGATTAACATACTAAGGGTGGATGCATGAATAAAACCATTGATATGATGGTGAAACTCCTTGAGAAGAAAAATATCGCTCTTCCAAATGGAGCAAAGAAGAAGGATGGTGGTTCAAATTATGAAGACAAGGAAATATGACATGCACTGATGGATAGAACTCCTGGATCCTCCTCCTTGATCATATATCCAGGTTCCTCAAGGCACATGGATTCTCAAAAAGAGTCTTTTTATGATCTACAACCATACAGTGGTCCATCTATTCTCATGGGAGATGAATCATAGATGCCAAAAAAATGGATTGGAAGGATCAATCTTGACAATGGGTACATCAACAATGTGTTCTTTGTCCCAGTTCTAGCAACAAACCTAATATTTCGTTACAAAATGACCCATATTGGTTTGTCCAAGAGAGTGACATTCACTCAGGAAAATGTGGAAAATTTTATGGTTTCCATGAGAAAAGTGATTGCAGTTGGTGTTGTAGATCATGAGTCAAGGATGTACAAGTTTTCACACTTTCTTACTTTCTCTTCACCTAGTGCGTTCCTCTCACATGCCAATGAGTTTATTAGGATATGGAATGAGAGGTTTGGGAACCTTAAATACATATATATTCATTCTTTGAGAAAATAAAATATGGTTGAAGGACTTCCAAGCATCAAATTTTCCAAAAGAACATGCAAGGGATGGATTGTTGGAAAGCATGCAGAGCACAAGTTTGAGAAGGGGAAGGAAAGAAGAGATACTCAAGTCCTCGAATTCGTCCATTCATATCTGATAAGACCTCTTCCCACACCCTACTATGGAAAATCCAAATATTTCCTAACATTCATCAATGATTTTTTAAGGTATTATTGGGTATTCTTTCTCAAGTTGAAATCTAAAGTGTTCCAAACTTTCAAATTTTTCAAAACTTATGTTGAGAATTTCAATGGGAGGAAGATCAAAGTATTAAGGACTAATAATGGAAAATAATATGTCAATAAGTACCTGCAAAAACTATGTGAATAAGAAGTCATTCATATTCATCATTTGATGCCATACACACCTCAGTAGAATGGTGTGGTAGAGCGCAAGAATAGAGCATTGAAGGAAATGGCTACTTACCTGTTGGAGGATAAATATTTGTTTCCAAAGCTATGAGATGAAACCATAAGTTGTGATGCATATTTTAAGAAAATATTTCCACAAAAATCCTTGGAATACATGACTCCATTGGACGCTTGGTAGGGACACAAGCTTGATGTGTCTCACTTCAGGGTGTTTGGCTCAAGAGCATGGGCTAGGATACCTCCTAAGAAAAGAAAGGCATTGTAGCACCAAAACAAGGAGTCTGAAATGGTTTTATATTTTGAATATGCAAAGGTATACACTCTATTTTATGCCTCATCTCAAAAGAATTTCATTGAGAGTATTTTTCAGTTCAAAAAAGATCGCATGCAAGCAACTGACTAAGAAGAAGGGGGTGATCACATCCCTCACTTAATGGTTATGTAAGTAATGTTATAAATATGATTTTTGTGGTTTTGATAGGGAATATGAATATAATGAGATGAATACGTATCATGATCCACCTACAAGGCCAAAATACGCTCAGAAAACCATGCAAACAACTGGTGATCTTGCAGGAAATCCACTAGACACTAGGAAGAGTACATTCCAGTTTCACAATACTATCTCTACTTGTGATATGAATATTCCCGTGAGGCATCACAATATCCAATATGGAAATATTCCATGCAATAAGAGTTCAAGTCCCTTCAAGACAATCAACCTTGGGAGTTGTTTCCTCTACCTTCGAAGATGAAACTAGTGCAATGCAAGTGGGTGTATAGGACCAAAAGTGATGTTTATGGTTCTGAATTTAAGCACAAGGATATATTGGTTTCCAAGGGTTTCTCCCAAGTCCATGTAGTGGACTAAACAAATACATTTTCACTAGTGGAAAATGGACTCAATCAGGTTAGTTTTGGCCATTGTTGCATCCAAACGATGGTATGTACACCACATGGATGTAAGAGTGGATTTATTCATGAGCAGATATATATGCCACATCTTGAATGTCTTATACATTATCCTTCACTTGTTTGTAGGTTGAAGAAGTCTGTTTATGGCCTCAAAGCAAGCTCCTAGAGCTTGGTATGCCAAGATGGACAACTTTCTTCTATCTCAAGGATTTGCAAGATGCAAACCTGATCCTAATGTGTATTTTCAGCATTTCGGTGACTCTATTCTAATAATTGTATTGTATGTTGATTATATTTTGAGTACTGAAAGTTGCATTGTTGATATAGGTTCAATTAAGTCTTCATTGCATAGTACTTTTTCCATGACTGTCCTAGGATTGTTGAAACAATTTCTTGTCTTGGAGATGGAGAAATATGATGCAAGTATTAAGGTCATCCAATAAAAATATGCTTCATACATGTTACAAAATTTAAGAATGGTTGAATGCATGGCTGCTAATTTTCCATTCATTTTAGGATTTAAACTAGAATATTTTTGATTCATCACCATTGGTGGACAACTCACTATATAGGAAACTAGTTGGGAGCCTATAGTATATTACACTCTCTCGACCTGATTTCTCTTATGCAGTAGGTTATTTTTCTAGATACATGCAATATCCTCATGATATTGATTGGAAGGATTCCAAAAGGATATTCCATTATGTGCAAGGAACCATACATTTCAGGATACACTATGCAACTAGTTCTCCACTATAACTTGTTGGATTTACTTATTCAAATTGGGATGGAGATAGTAATAATAGAAAATAAACTTTAGTTTATGTATTTGTACTTGCACATGGTCCTATTTTCTGGTATAGCAAGAAACAACACATTATTTCCTTATCTTTAGTCGAGGCCAAGTACAAAGTAGCAGTGAATGCGGCTACACAATGTGTGTGGTTGCAAGGCATTCTTGGGGAAATTGGATTTGCGCTTGATTCAACCAATGTAATATGTTGTGACAATTAAAGTGAAATCAAGATTTCTATAGATATAGTATAGAGACAAAGGACAAAGTACATAAAAATACACAAGCATTACATCATGATCTTGGTGCATGACCAAATTATATCGTTGTAGTACTGTCCATCTTCTGAGCATACTGTTGACATATTCACCAAGATTTTTTCTTAGAAGAACTTCGCCTACCTTATATCACTCCTTTGGGTGGGTGATACATGGTGAAGACTCATATTTACTTCATATTTTTCTTCAAGTCCATTTTTTAGGGGAGTTTTTGTTCTCACGTGGTTTTCCTCCTTACCTTGGTTATATGGACTAATACAATTTTAAGTGGTGACTTGAGTCATTGTTTCCAAGGCCTCATTTTTTATTTTGGCTATCCTAAGTCAAGATTAAGGGGGGGTGTTAGAACATTATTACACCTAGTACCATAGTATCATCATATTTTTTCTTATGTTAGTTGGTCCAAGCAAGGTTAATGATTTATGTCTAAGGTTATTGAGCATATGGACCGTTAATCATCATTAACACCCTCATTTTGGTTAACTAGTGAATAAGGTTCCTAATTTATGGCCACTTTGTCCTTAGGGGAACTCTCATCCATTATTTTGTGGAACTGGGTTTAAACATGGGGCTTAGATGCATTGTATGTGGTTATTTTTTCTTCTTTTGGGTACTTTTGGGCCACCTTGGGCCACCTCCACGCCACCACTCTGTACACCACTCAAGGAATACCATTATTATTGACCAATAATGCATCCCAATGTTCACATAGTCTATTTGTGACCATTTTAGGTGATTTGGGATCCTATTGGTCAACCCAGGGGGGTTTGAGGTCCTATGTAATCCATTCGAATGCGTCCAAAGGATAACATATTTCTCCTATTGTAATATAATGATTATGAAAATATGTTTTGATGTTGGAAGTAGTAGAAACTTGAACTATTGACATAATATGTGTGTGTGTTATTGTGCTTCTTTCACACCGTTTACATGCATACTTTTCCAAATTCTTGTCTAGGGAGGAAATTCTTAGCTAGTCGATCCTGTTGTGTAAGAATTTTATAGGCAAAAGGAAATCAAACCACCAACCTATTTCTTGTAAGGCATGCACTCTTACATTGATCTACCACCCTTAGTTAAAATCAAAGTTCAGAATGAATCGAAGTACACTCTAAAAATATATCACAAACTCTTACAAACATTAATACACTTATATTTTACATAAATAACAATTACAAACTAAAATTGTCAAAATATTTGAACTTTAAGAACAAAGTCTACATATATTCTATATAATGTCAATCTCGCAAAATATTTGGGTTAAAGCTACGACCTCTTTACTTGTTGTTGTAGAAATTTCACATAGTTAATAATTTCATCTAGCATAGAGGCTTTGTCCCTCCGTGTACATAAAAAAAATATTTATAATTCTACTAACACATTTAGTAGTTGTCAATTGACATTACACAATATATGCTAAAAGCATCATCCTATGACTAAAAGTACCAAGGTTTTTGCATGACTATACTTCCTGAAGATGGTTTGTGGGTGTATATATAAATAATTCTTGGGAGGTGTGAAAAAGTACCACTATTTTCAACATGATTGAGTACAATCATGCTTCATATTTCTTTTAAAAAAATAAAAAAAGAAGAAAAGGATTATCATTTATAATCCATAAATTTGGAAATATCTGTGTGCCAATTATTTTTTATTTTTAAGATGATATTTTTCAGGTTCTGAGGTTTTATAGCAAAACAAAGATATTACAAATTCACTTATATAATATCACGCATTTTATAAATCTAGTTCAGGTTCCCATATTGTTGCATCATTCTATGACTAAAAGTACCATGATTTTGGCATGATGTTACTACCTGAAGATGGTTTGTGGGTGTCATCAATGAAGACCTAGGACCTTAATAGAATACTTTATCCTTTTTAGTGTTATATATGTAAATAGTGTTTTGAGGTGTCAAAAAGCACCATGATTTTCAGTATGACTTGGTATATTCAGGCTTGATATTTTTTTTTAAATGAAAAAAAAGGATTATCATTTGAAATCCATAAATTTATATATATGTGTGCCAATTATTTTGTATTTTGATGATGACAATTATTCAGGTTTTGCTTTCTAGACAAATGATTCAACCAGACACCCTAGGTCTAGAAGGTTTTATTTCTTTACCCATCTAATGTGTCTCTAATATGGAGGTTTTGTGTTCATATTTATAAATTCATTTGATGGTGGAGAACAATGCTCGTCATTTTAAAATGGCGTAAAATATATCAGTAAGTTTTTCTATGTTAAGAAATAATTATGTATATATATCTCTTTCTATGGGGTTGCATAAATGATTTTCTTCAATGTACTCGTCTTTGACATTTTTGAATCATCACTTGATTTTGTCTACTATATATGAATTATGACATATACTCTTCTCGTTCCAAAACTGTATTTGTTTTCAGTTACTCTACTCTTACGATATTCTTAAAAACATTTAAATGGCATTTATGTTTCACGTGTTGACCAACAAACAAAGAATATTGGTCAGCAAACTTGACTTTAGGTTTCAAACATAGAAAAAAATGGTATATAGGTCTATATAAGGCCATAGATCAGAGACACTATACTAGCTAGTCATAGTCTAAAAAACAATATTCAACCAAAATATTGAACTATAAGAATTAATATTAATTCTTGCAATGTTGACTCTACGATCCATCTCCGAATAAAAAATAGAAAGGGATTTTAGAGTTAATACAATAAGATAAAAAAATAAATTCATCATGACATTGAATACATGTTGGAATATTATAACTTACCCACTCCATATTTAGGATAAAAATATTTAATCATTTATGTATAATTTCCTATTCACTAGCCTAGATAGTTGGCATCCACTTACACCACTTGGTCAACCCTTGCCATATATAACCCACGAGCACCTTTATCTTGATTATGGATCGATCATTCCTACTTATTGACTGTCAAATTTAGCAGTTATGCCTTCCTGCAGATTTTTCATTTATCCTACTTTATTCCTTCTTTTCAATGGATAAGATAAATATAGTCAACTAGGAAACTACTATATTTTGTTGCCAATCGATCCTCCATGATTTTCAATCCATATTCCATGGTTAGAATGTTTTTCCATCACTCATGTTTCAACCAATTCATGAGGCCCTTGACAATTTTGTAAAGTTATTTAGTCACCTATGGGGGTTTATCATATTTAGTAAGACTTCTTTATGAGCTAATATGAGTTGTCTTCTAGCAACTCAATTTTCCTTTATATGAATTACTATTGTAATAATCATCAATTCATTTTGATCAATAGTTAATTATTATTCTTCTCTTGTATTCAGTATAAGTATGCCCCTATATATTTTCTTCTGTGTGCATTCTTGTGAGAAAGCTCTTGTATTGTCCCTTTTAAAGAAAGTTTTATTCAATGACCAATTTTTCACTTTTTCCCCTATTTCGACCTTTGACTAGTTTTGATGTCTAGGTCTCCAAATTTACCCAAATGATCCCAAATATTCCGAGAAGGTATATGAATGATATTAATACTTGAATATGATTTTCATGGATGATTTATGACCCTCCAAAGACTTCTTCAAACTTGTTTAATATTCTAGCCAAGGTAGGAGTTTTCACTAGCAAATTGGGGTTCCAATTTCTCCACAATAAATGTTGAAAATGGATCTCCAATTGCTCCCAAACCCACTCGAATTTATGAAAATAGGGATATGATGTTTAAGGTTCATTATTAAGGTCTCATGTGCATCATTATTTAGTTTATAAAGGTTGTTATATTCCTCTCCCAAACAGCTACAAAATCACTAGTTCGACCCTTGGGGAAATGACACCAAATCTTCTCCAAATGCAACTAAAATGAGTAAGATGAAATCAAATACTTAACTGATAGATATGAAAATTGTAATACTCATAAATGGAAGTCCATTCATCATAAATATATCAGAGAAACATTCTTACATTCAAAATCATCAGCATTACAATGACATACATCAATATAGTGCGGAAATGGTCATTGTTTGCTCATTAATAATCATTTCGACATACAACCATTTGGTATTTCGACCTGATACTTTTTGAAGATGAATAAAATATTATATTTATCATATTAAAATCAGAAATGGACCATAATAATCTCTTCCAAAGAGTACAATAGCTCACCCAAAGCGCAATCCCTCCATGAGCAAGAATATACCATAAAGACTAAAAATGGTTGAGAGAATGTGTTGCACTAGAAGAAACCATGATATATCCTATATATTACACCTTCCAATACCACTCCATTAAATCTCCATCAAAGACCTGAATGGCCCCTCCAAACACCAACATGGATGGGAATCTTTCACCCTCGAAATTGGCTAAGGCAAGAAACTAGTCATCCACTAGCTCTCTCTCTTCACAAATGCAAATTTATAAAATGATATAAAGCCCTTATAAGGTTACCAATCCATCCATAAACTAAATCCAATTTGAATTAGGGTGTGTGTTGAAGATTTGCCATGTGTCCCTCCTTCCCTAGCCTTCCATCTTCCACAAATTCGGGTAGGGATCCATTGAGCTTCCCCAACTCACATGAGAACCTCCTTAGATGCTATATTTAGTCCTGACATGTCAAAATGGTTAGATGTTAGTTTTCAGGTCTGAAATATGTCATAAATGTCATAGCATATTCATCATTGGTGTCATAAATGTCATAGATGTTAGGGAATCTAGCCCTCCAAGAAGCTCCCATTTGACTCTTCCTCTCCCATGTAAGTTACATTTCCTTCCAAATTCGGCCTATGATGCATATGGATAATTGTATTAGGATTCTAAATCATCCAAGAACATTAGGATTCCCATGTATTTGAAATTGCAAGAGGAGGATGCCATGCGGCACAAAATTTATAGCTTGTGTGGGCCCCATAATATCCATGTGTCTCCATGCTCCATTTTCACTTCAATTTTCTCTTTTATTTATTTAATTAGATCCATTATTAAATATTTATTCCATTCTAATGTCTGAACATCATATATTATATCCCTCATTAAAATTCCAAATGTATCCATCCAACCTAGGAAACTAGTAGAATTGATGGAATTGTCTTTCTATGCAATTATTAAAATGGGGACATTACAGTCCTCTCCATTCAATATTGCTTGTCCTCAACCAATTTCATATTTCGATGCTGCAAAATATTCATATTCCCAAGTGGCATCCTCATTTGGTACTCCTTCCCTTGCACCAAGTTCTCTCTTATGGTTATGATCATTGATGTTCTTTAGCTGCAACTTGAGTAGTGGCACTCATGTATTCCAATTTTGTGTTCCCAAATGTAAAGAGATGTGGATTATGCATATTTATATATCATGTAACATCACCACTAACACCAAAAGGATTAGTCAAATCCATAAAAACCAAATTTGTGCAAATAATCTTTACCTCCATATTTTGGAAACATTTTCTTCACCCATTTTTGGTTCTGTATAATTCTTTGAAGTTGGTGCTGAGTTACCAAACTTTGAGTTTCTTAATATTCCAAGAAAATTTCAAAGAGGAACCACCATTCTTGTTGCTGCACTACTCTGATTACTATCATCTTCTCAAGTGGTGACCAAATCTCCAATGCTGCTTGTTGCCCCCAAAATTGAAACCAATGAGACCCATGATTGTGATACATGCATGGTTTGAAATGCATATGATGAAATTCCATGAACACCAAGCATGTGAAAATTGAATCCATCTCTCAAAAGTTCTCCCACATTGGAAACTAGAACATTGTTATGCAAATATGAACTCAAACAATTGAAGGTTGGTTTGCTTTCTCAAACCAACAATCGAACTGCTACTCCAAGAAATGAAAGGATCCCATTTCTTGCATTGCACCCTTCCAAACATCATGAGTACAAAATATAGATAATGAAAGTACACAAAAACATCATACAAATGTACATCAAGAAGGTACCTGATCAAAGAATCATGAAAGTTCTTGTACATCCAAGTAAGTAGACCACCATGTGGCCCATACACACAAGAATAAAGTATTATATTAGATCTGCCCCAATGACATAGGTGAGGATCCCATGTCCCATAATTCTAATCCAAAAATATATAATGTTCACCAATATAATCATCCATGTGTTCTTTCATACAAGAAGTGAATGAAGAACCTCCACCAAAATTTGAATGAAATAAGGAGCAAAGAAAACATGAAGATTTCAAGTGACTCAAAGAAGTCTCATCAATACACCCATGAATATGTATATCATCATGAAATAACAGAGTATGCTGCTTCCAACAATAATGTTCTTGAATCATATATATCTTCACCCAAGTGTGGGGTGAAGTTCCTCCAACATTAAATGTACTAAGAAAGGAGCAAGGAAAATCATGAGTCTCCAAGTGACTCAAGTGAATACAATAGGTGCATCCATGTAGATGTGTATTATCATAATGTAAAAATGTATGCTACTTCAAATGTAAATAATATGTTTCTATAATCATGGCATCATCAAAAGGAGAGATATAAATTCCATACTCTTCATGTGGCACCATAAAAAAGAAACCTTTCACCCATACTTCATTAGGATGAATGCTGCAAAATTTGGAAGTGTAGGATGTAGGAGAAAGATCCAAATCACCCTAATGATCATAAAGTGCAAAATTTTCATCATGTGAAGGATCCATAGGGGTAAGAGTATGCACTCCCCTTAAAAATGCAAACATTTCCTCTTGGGTTGGTTTCAAGGTAGTGGAATCATGCACTTCTTCAAAAAGTGTGCACCCATCTTCAAGAGGCAACTCAAGTTCCTCTTCCATCACAACTAGTGATTGGCTCTCATCAAGCTCATATTCAAACAAATCAAGAGCCTACAATTTTCCATGTTTCTCATGATCTGTCATGTCATGAAAATTGTCCAAGCAATCTACCATATGACAATTTTAAACATAGGAGGAAGAACAAGTATCTTGCAACCTTTTTGGAAGTTGCTCATTTTGAGTATTGAGCTTATGAATATCCTCATTATTATTCAAGTATTATTCATGTAAACATTCATTATTCTCAACCAAATTATTTCTATAAAAAAGTAGAGACATGAAATTACCTTCAACGTTGCACATTGCTCTTTGAATCTTCTCCATGTCTTAAAGGAAGGATGGATCCTCCAATGAAGAAATTTTCCAACAAGAATTTGACATCGATGTTTTAGTATCATGGAGTATGCTAAAGGCCTGATGGATATCCATTTCAATCATCTTCAAATACCCTTCAATCAAGGATGGATCATGGGAGTGAGTTCACCTCATCTTCTTCTTTCTTCTTGATTTGATCAACTTCTTGAAGTTCAATTGGTGATGGGGAAGTTTATATTGGTTATTCATTATCTGTCACAAGGTATTCATCTTCATGGTTATGAGAAATTTGTATTGTAGAAACATTTTCAAATCTGATCTCTATGTCACCAACATAGAGTTGTGAGCACCCATCAGTAGGTACTCCTTCATAGTTCAAGGATCCATCAATAGATTCTCTTTGATTGGAACAACCCCCATTAGTAAGGATTGTGTTATTGTCTTCAAATTCCTCTTTATGTTCTTCTCTGCAATAACCTTAAGGTAATTTATGCTCCACTTCATGATTCTTTGTTTCTTCTTTTAATGGTGTCTCTAGTGTCACATGCCCCAATTTTGCAAAAAACAATTTTATATTATTTGAGGACAATATGTTAAATTTTATGCTAAGTTGTAATTGATGACCCAGTGGGGTCAAGGATATTTAATGTAAATTCTGAATATTTTATTATAAATAAATAAATGAGGAGACAACATCTTAGGAGAGTTGTTAAAAGAGTGTTTACTGGTCAAATTGGTGGAGGATACTGGGTGGAGAGCAAATTGACATGTGGAAGCATCCTCAAACCACTTCCAACTGTTGCAGGTGGCAACCTCCCTACATTTGCGGTCATGATTCCCCAAGAAAGTGGAATCAGAGAAGGTGGCTCAATTAATGAAAACTGAAACAAAAGACCTAGGAAATCTTAATAAAATTTCCCATT
>LPNX011125745.1:328045-386195 GCA_001517045.1 Pseudotsuga menziesii | reverse complement strand
AATGACAATAATATTATTTTATGAGAAAGTGAATTGTGAGTACTTTACTTGAAAATAACAATAATACTATTTTATGAGAAAGTGTGAAATGACTTTTATGGTGAGTACTTCACTTTATGACTTAAAAGTACTTGTACCACTACCTTGGTGAACTATGGATTTTCATCCACCATAGAAAATGTGACAAATAAGCATTCTTAACTCATGCAATGCCACCTCAACCATGGGGGATGATGTCATCTACTAGAATGTAATTGGTTGATTTTTATAGTACATTTTGGTCCTTTTGAGGCCCATTTTTTACCTCAAATTCTCTCTAATGAGAGCTGAGGCTGCTCATTCTAGAGAAGTGATCATTCAAGTTGAATGAATGTACTTCAAAGAAATTCAATGGAAGGGAAATTTGGAAAGTGTTTGAGGGGATAACTACCGATTGATCTAGTTGTAGGTTTTAAGCTGAAGATCATACTGCTGAGAGAAGAGTGTTTTACTGAGATATTGAACTAGTCAGTTGACAGAGGGTTCTACTATTTGCATTCTCCACCAGTTCTCAGCCAAGAAGACCAGGAACAGGCTCAGGGGTCCTGAGGAAGCATTGTTTGAGCGCTCTCTAGGAGATTGGTAGGGAGGAACGACCTCCTAAAGCTGTTGTCATTTTTCCTCAATAGGTTCTATGTTATTTTATTTTACTGTGTTAGTTAAATAAATCTTAGTTTGACTGTTATATGAATGTTAAAAAAATTCAGTTTATGAAATGTTAGAAATGGTATTCTTATTAGATTGTTAGAAAAAATGAAATTGATTTAGAGAATAATGTGTTAGAATGAAAATAAATTTCTAGACTGTGTTTTTCCACACCTCGAAACTAGGTCGTACTCTAGCACAGTTAGAATGCTTTAAGTAGATGAAAGAAATTCATAAGAGAATGAAAATAAAAGATAGATTTATGTATCAATAGATAGTAGAGTAATTTATTCAATGTTTAGATTATTATGAAAATAATAGTGTTATGGTTTAGTTATGTTTACAATTTTACTGAGTATAACTAAATAAAAATGTTGGAAAAGACACAGTAGAACTACACTAGAGTTATAGTAAAAAGTATATTGATACAATAAAAGTTTATAGAAGATATAGTTAATTATAGAAACAAGGTATTAACCATATAATTTATCCTTTAAATCTATTAACTAAAATCTTAAACTACTACTTAGTATAAATCAGAGTAGGGATATGTTTACAAACCATCTATTTATAAAAAGTAAACAGAGTTACAGAGTTATTGTTCTAATATTTACAAAGCTTTGAGTAATTTATAAGTTACAGAACAGTAAACAAATTCAAATGTAACTGTAAACATTAAATAGAACAAAACTAAGAAATTACTTATTAAGGAAATAATTATATTTACCAGACAATCTTATAACCTGTACAACATAAATCTCAGGGTCGAAACCCTAATTTTTCTTTTATCCTTTTATAAATTAATTGATAAAAGTTTTAAACATATTCTATGATAAGTGAGTAAACAAATTAAACCAGAAGACTATAAGTTATGCATTAGACTGATTATAGTCTTATCTCAAGAACTTATAATATATTTATAAAATCTTTTATTTAAAAAAAAAAATACTTCATAAACAGGTTAAATAACATCAATACTCTTATATTAACGAATTAGAAGAAAACATAAACCAATGCGCAATTAATAATTAATTTAAGAATACATCTATACAACGGTTCTCTTCCAGTAAACCCTAGCTATTGTATCCTAACTGATAAATATAAATTTATAAATTTTACTTTACGACTGAGCTATAGTCTTCACAATAACCTTATTTATTTACAAGAGAAATCTTTAACAGTAAATTGATTTCACTCACAGTGAAGAAGA
The DNA here is from genome assembly GCA_001517045.1 of Pseudotsuga menziesii. Taxonomy (NCBI): domain Eukaryota; kingdom Viridiplantae; phylum Streptophyta; class Pinopsida; order Pinales; family Pinaceae; genus Pseudotsuga; species Pseudotsuga menziesii. The sequence continues at coordinate 384,301 of LPNX011125745.1, read as the reverse complement.
ATAACCTAATTTACAGTAATATCATTTATAAGACAAAGTATAAATAACAGAATATTCGAAACAGAAGTCAATTAAAAACCATGAATACAGGAGAAACCTCCATATTTTAAGATTCAAAGTATGATATTACCAATCCATAATGATGTAATTCCTTTTACAAGTTAAGAAAAGATAATTACAAGTCATGGATTATAAGCCGGAGCTACCCTGCAACATGCAAGGGTTTTAATAATAAAAACTAAGTGACAACTGAAACTAAGCATCTAAACAATGGAGGAACCGAAGCTGTGCTTCCTTTCCAACTGTAATCCTTTTCCCTTAACCATTGCAAGTAGGGAGACGCCACGTTAAACTGGGGCTTACCCATTTTGGTCATGAAGTCAACCAGCATTGGAGAGGATTCTTCCAAGGCTGAAGACGAACTGTAACCTGCAAGCGAGACCAATGGCCTTAGTTAGAAGTTGTATTTTCTAATACTAAAAACTGTAACTTGAAATTTATAAATAATAGTAGGGTAAAACTTTTACCTGAAGGAAAAGAAGTCTGGAGTCGAGGAGGTAATCGAACTAGCATGACGAACAACACCTTCAAGAACAAACCCTCATGCTAACCTGTGACAGAGGCAGTAGGGTTCACGTTCGAGGCTTACACCGACGATGGAGCAGGTTAAAAGCTATGGCAAGGGAAATGCAAGGGACCAACACTCTAAAATACTGACAGAGTAAAACCACTCTCACAGTGACACAATGCCTATAGAAAGAAACCAAGATACGAGTTGTGTATCACTCAACTCTTATACAAGAGTTGCAGCACTTCACTACACACAAAATGGAGCTGTAAAATGAGAACAAGCGAGCCTCTCATGGCCGCGAAGAAACCAGACAGTGCATAGCCAAATCATCAAAGAAGAATGAAGAAGATAGGGCTACGGTGCAAGTTTTTAAATCAACCATTGCATGGTGGAGGCTTCTCCACGTGCCCACTAAAATTTTAGTCAAGTTGTGGGTTGAACCATATAGTTTTCCTGCACTGTCGGGAAGAACAATATTATTTCCAATCATACAATGTTTTAACGCTAATGATAAGGTTTGGTAACATATCATTGTTATGTTGGATAACATGGAAATCAACCCTTCAATATAATAATATATTATATACAACCAACAATATATTTTGGTATAAAGTCAATTCATTGTATGTGCCTTTTTATAACACTAAATCAATCCATTGTGAAAACATATTTATAAGTTATTATCATTTGCATTGAATAACACTAAGTTCAATCATTGCTAAATGAATACAGTGGAAATCAATATTGAAATTTATGCCTTTGACTTATAGTCAATAGTACTCCTAATGCTTTTTCACACAAACCTTATTTTTAAGGAGTAATGCTATGTTTACATTAGTGTTATGCAAAATCAAAGTTGGTAAGGTAAATATCTTAGGTTCAACTTTTTGTAAATAAAAGTTAGGTAGTATTTTCTACACAAGAGTAACTTTTACATTTGCATAAAGTAGACAGTCTCATAGATGGGAGACTTCTTGGAAGTTAATGATCTTTTGGTTTCCATAAAGAACCAAATTCTTAATAAATCAAACCAATGTTTAGATTAGACTTGGTAAATAAAAGATAGTAAGACTATCGAGGGTTAAAGATAGAATCACTTAGTAATATTATAAGACTATCCAGGGTTAAAGATAGAATCACTTACTAATATTATTAAGTGACACAATTCTGCTACAATACTTGTGACATGGTGAAACTCAGAAGATCAAAATTATAACTTAACGACTATTGTGCAAGTGAACATTTATAACTGTAATACAATAATAAGTTGATAATTTTTCTCTACTAGTACAGAATTGAATGTAGAGCTAAGTACTCTATTGTAAGCTTTTCTTTGAAGGCGTTAGATTGATATTCATACTTATAAAGCAACATTTCAGATACTAAACATAGCAATAGCAGTAAATACTCTTTTTAGTAGAAGCGTCTTTATATAAAATAATGATCTCTATGCTCATCAGTAAAAATTGTGAGTAACTTAGCTTATAACTTTAAAGATGAATTCTTAAGTAGAAGTCATGCTGGTGAAATACATTTAGTATAGCAAGGATATTGGTCTTTACAACATAAACTTGAAATATTGTCGTAAATACAAAGCAAATAAAGAAAAAGTTACTTTACCTCATAATATCCTTGAACTCTATTAATCAATTTTTACTCTAGCATTTTATAGATGCTAAAGAAGTACATCTCGATTTCACGCTTTAACAAACTCCTACTTGTTCAAAAATTTACCTGCTGAACTTATAAGATCCAGAAATCTAGTTGAGTTAGCAATTGCTAAGTAAGCCCTAGTTTAGAACATAACTTCTCACCTACTTGAAAAAATCAGTTCATCAGTACAGTTAGAAGTAACTGAATGCACATCATATACATAACATATCAAAATTAAAGTGGTATTAGTTTTTATGTGTTTGAAGTTAATCACTTCTTTTGTTAACTATTTCATTTTTTCTGCTAGCCGCTAGTAGTTATCAAACTGCACCATTAGACATTTTATATTACATTAAAAATTTTAAATTTTTGTGAGAATTTTGGGGTTATGACATCTAGGATCTTTTCACAAATAGGATGATTTTTTATCATTTCATACTCCTCCAAACTTGTGGATTGCTTGTTGTCCCTTAATGAATTCACATTTTTCTTATTATGCCTAAATCCATACTTTAAAAGATATTCTTGGAAAGAATACCTCTCATGAATATCCCCTCTCAAAGTTTGATACTCTTGTAAACATGCTTCAATACCTATGGTTGTAATTTCTTCTTTCGTTAACCGAGGAGGAAGGAAAGTGGGCTTGGTGGGTCAATTATAAAACCAAGACATGTCTACAAACATTTATTCAATGGATGGTATTAATGCATAGGTGCAATTAATATGCTATTATACCACTTGTAATGTCCTGTTTTAATAAATTTGTATTCAATTACCAATTTCTCACTTTTTCCCCTATTTCGACCTTTGACTAGTTTTGATGTCTAGGTCTCCAAATTTACCAAAATGCTCCAAAATATTATGATAAGGTATATGAATTATATTAAGAATTGAATATTATGTTGAGGGATGATTTATTACCCTCCAAATAATTCTTCAAACTTGTTTAATATTCTGGCCAAGGTAGGAGTTTTCACTAGCAAATTGGGGTTCCAATTTCCCCACAATAAATGCTGAAAATGGCTCTCCAAATGCTCCCAAACCCACTTGAATTTATGAACAGATGAAAATTATTTTTAAGGGGAATTTTTAATGTCTAATGTGCATCATTATTAAATTTAAAGGCTGTTATAATCCTCTCTCAAACAACTACAAAATCACTAGTTCGACCCTTGGGGAAATGGTGCCAAATCTTCTCCAAATGCAAATAAAATGAGTAAGATGACTTCAAATGCTTAAGTTATGGATAAGAAATTTGTAATAATTATCAATGAAATTAAATTAATCATAAATATATCATAGAAACATTCTTACATTCGAAATCATCAGCATTACAATGGCATACATCAATATAGTGGGGAAATTGGTCATTGTCTGCTCATTAATAATCATTTTGACATACAACCATTTGGTATTTAGAACTGATACTTCCTGAATATGAATAAATAGTATATTAATCTTATTACAATTATAAATGTACCATAATAATCTCTCCCAAAGATTACACTAGCTCACCCAAAGCACAATCCTTCCATGAGAAAGAATATGCCATAAAGACTGGAAATGGTTGAGAGAATACACTACACTAGAAGAAAGCATGAGATGCACTATACCTTACACCTACAAATAACAATCCATTAAAGCTCCATGAAATAGCTAAATGGCCTCTCCAAACACCAACCTGGATGGGAATCTTTCACCCTCGAAATTGGTGAAGGCAAGAAACTAGTCATCCACTAGCTCTCTCTCTTCACTAATGAAAATTTTTGAAATGATAAAAATCCATTATATTGGTTGATACCTATATTTTATAAACATCCTTATCTTGATAAGGTTACCAATCCATCCATAAAATCAATTTAATTTGAATTAGGGAGTGTGCTCAATATTTTCGATGTGTCCTCCCTTCCCCTGCTTTCCATCTTCCCCCAATTCGAGTAGGGACCCATTGAGCTTTCCCAACTCACATGAGTGCGTCCTTGGATGCTATATTTAGTCCTGACATGTAATAATGGTCATATTTCATCCTTCAGTTCTGTAATATGTCATAAATGTCATAGCATCTTCATCATTGGTGTCATATATGTCATAGATGTTAGGGAATCTAGCCCAAGTGTCCAAGAAGCTCCCATTCGACTCTTCCTCTTCCATGTAAGTTACATTTCCTTCCAAATTAGAACTATGATGCATATGGACAAGTGTATTAGCCTTATAAATCATCCAAGAACATTAGGCTTCCCATGGATTTGAAATTGTAAGAGGAGGATGCCATGTGGCACATAAATTCTAGCTTGTGTGGGCCCCATAATCTCCATGTGTCTCCATGCTCCATTGCCACTTCAATTTTATTTTTTATTTATTTAATTAAATCCATTATTAAATATTTATTCCATTCTAATGTTTTAACATCATCTATTAGCTCCCTTATTAATATTCCAAATGTATCCATCCAACCTAAGAAACTAGTAGAATTGATGAAATTGTCATGCTATGCAATTATTAAAATGGGCACATTAAAACTCTTGTAGCTAGATATTTATCATGTGTTTTTCTCAATATATAAATCTCTACATCATACTTCCAAGGTCAACATGTTGTACTGATTTCAGGAGCTACCTGTTGTCCGCATAACAACGCATCCATTCTCCTATCCCTGTCTGAAGAAGATGTTGAATTAAGCTTACCCATTTTTTCATAGTTTTTATTTATGTAGGTTGCAGAGAGTATATTCTAAGCACATCAACTTATCAACATGGATTATTCTTCAACTATGATCCTGATTCCCTTCAACTATCATGAATGGAAATCCAAAATTAGCATTCTATTGCATAGTAAGGGACTATACACAGTTTCTTTGGATTTAGAGAATGAGCCTAATGATATTGTAGAGAAAGCTAAGTGGCATAATAGGATGGATGAAGGCTATGGATTTTTTTTAATATCTATTTTTCCTGATATTCTTTTTCATTTAGATGATTTGACCACTCCAAACCAAGTATGGACCAAACTTGAGTCTCTCTTTGGAGTAGAGGATGATATAAGAGTGCATCAGTTGGAGAATGAGTTATTCTCATTGAGTCCAAGAAGTTTCAATTCTATTGAGGGTTTCTTCACCAAATTAAAGTCACTTGTTCTTTTTCTCAAGCAATGTGGGATTGAGAAGAAGGAATATCAATTGATTCTTTCCATCCTATCAAAATTGGGTCAAGAATACTGATTTTTTGTGTCTACTTTTCATTCTACTATGCTTGTTATTTCGAATTGGAAAATGTATTCTTTGAGTACATTCTTTGATTCACAAACAAAGGAGAAAGATAAATTGATCCAAATGGGTGCTCTTAGAATATCCAAGGGCAAGGATCATGCTCTCATAGTTCAAGAAAGTGATAATGAAAAGTCAAAAGGTAAGAAAATAGTGAAAGAGAAGAAGCCAAAGTCAAATAACAAAGATTAAAGTTCGAAGCCTACTAATTAAGGTTCAATGAATAAATTTAAGAAGAAAGGGAGAACATATAAGTGTTCTTATTGCAGGAAGGGATTTCATCGTGAGAAGAAATGTTTCAAGAAGAAACTGGAAATGATGTCCTAGTTTCTTGAGATTGAAGTTCTGGATGAGCTAGAGAAGACTTTTGAATCCTTAGAACACTGTCATAGTGCATAGTCCCAAGGTAATATGAAGTATTCCTTGAGTTCCAGAGTTAAATCCTTTCCTCACATATATGATATATATTCACTTTTTAATATAAAAGAATCATAAATATCAGTTTCTTTCTACAATAATTCATCTATCAGTCTCATAGATTCATCTCCCAATGATTGTGATTTTTCAATAGATCGTGACTTGTCTTTAAGCGACTCTTCCTCGCTCCATTCAAATGATTATAATTATGATTTAGAAGAAAGTTTACAAGATGATATGCATGTTATGACATCATCTATACTGTCTACCATACCTCTGAATATTCCTAAGACTATACAAACCCCAAGTTCACTAGTTGATTCCTTATTGGTCTCCTATGTTGTGCTACTTATATCAAATGGTTTCATGTCTTGTCTATTTTTCATTGGTTGGCTATCCATGAATTTATTCATCTTTTTGTTTATGTTTCACATGTTTATATGTGATCTAAACATTTATGGTTCATATCTCAAGTCCATCCATCATTCATATTTTTACACCCATCACCTTTCCCCATTTGCTCATCCTTTTCCTACTCTGGCCCTATATCCTCACAGAGGCACTAAATATTTTGTCTTTACTACTCCATATGATAATATTTGTAATATTTTAGAGTCACTTCAGGCTCATTTCAGAATTGGGAAGGTTCTACAACAAATTGAAAAGAATCTACATGGGTCATCTCACCATTTTCCAGCTATAGAAGGAACTGAGTGTGTCGTTGGTTGTGTTGATTTTTCTACTCTTTGGGAATGAGTATGCATAGGTCTCTTTTCCTTTCCAGATTGTGTTTACATATTAGAGTATGATGGAAGAAATAAGCATTTAGAGAATCCTCCTCTTTCATTATATGATGAGCTACAAGGGGTCTCTCGTCCTCTTCTTTCTTGCAGATGCTACAGTCTAGTGCATGATCATGGATTTCATAACTTATTCATCAAGTTATTATATCACAAGTAGTTTAGACAGCTCATTCAAGTGAAGAAGAAGACATAATGAAGACATGTTGTTCAATTTTGTTGCTTGTCCTTTCTCAAGGGAGGATTTTCCCCATGTGGTTTTGCCTCTTTCCTCACTTTTCTTGACATAAATAATTGTTAAGGGTGACCATATCCTTGTTGATGGGCCCTATATGCATCTATATTTCTGATGATTTTAGATAGATCCATCATAAAGTCAGACTTAAATGGGGGCGTTGGATTATTATAATCCCACTCCATACTTAGTATAACAATATTTAATCATTTCTGATCAATTTCCTATCCACTAGCCTATATAGTTGGAATCCACTTGCACCACTTGGTCAAAACTTGCTATATATACCTAGGAGCACCTTTACCTTGATTCTAGATAGATCCTTCCTAGATAAATCCTACCAAATTTAGTAACTGTGTATTCCTATGGATTCTATCTTTATCCTACTTTATTCCTTCTTTTTCTGTGGATAAGGTAAATCTAGTCAACTATGAAACTACTATATTTTGTTTCCAACCCATCCTCCACGATTTTCTCTCCACATTCCATGATTAGCATGTTTTTCCATCACTCATGACAACTCACTCATGATTCAACCAATTCACTATGTCCTTAACATATTTGAAAAGTTCTTTAGTCACCTATGGAGGTTTATCATATTTAGTAAGCACACTTTATGAACTAGCATAAGTTGTCTTCTAGCAACTCAATTTTTCTTTATAAGAATGTATTACTATTAATAATCAATTCATTTTGATCAATAGTCAACTATTATTCTTCTCTTGTATTCAATCTCACTATTCTCCTCTTTATTTTCTTCCTTGTGCATGCTTGTGAGAAATTTCTTGTAACTAGATCTTTATCCCATGTTTTTTTAGATGGTATTAGAGCCTCAATTTCTACACAACATTCATGAAGGAATAAACACAATGGAAATCCTAATGTGTTTGTTTGGGTGACTGAAACAATAATAACCATTATATTATTTTGTTAGAAATAGTTATCCCTTATTGTCCATATATTCGCATGAGGAAAATATTTACCATTAGATCATTTATTATATCAAGGGTTAATAATTGATATCCCTTCGATATAATCTCTTACTAGTCTCCTATTTAATGACTACTATTATTGACACTTGCAAGGTTATGCAGTGCATTATTGTAGTGGAAGTGCATTGTTGTAGTGGAAGATACAGAGAATTGCTATCCCTTTGATATAATCTCTTAGTAGTCTCCTATGTAACGACTACTATTATTGACACTTGCAAGGTTAAGCACTGCATTATTGCAGTGGATGTTATAGAGGGCTTGAAGGAGATACAGCCTTTTTAAATCAATCATTATTATTATCAATTTAATATCTTGATCAAGTATTTGTTGGAAATATTTTCTTTTATTTCGAATATGTTTTTATGTTATTATTCTTTAAGATAATATGTGAATGGTCATTTTAATTTGATTTATGTATTTACTCTTATTTAATATATATTGTATATATGACTCTTTTATATGTTTGAATATTTCGTCGACACGAGACTTCAATGAACATTGCAACCTGATCTCCATCGCATTCTTTTAATCCCTAATTAAAGATGGAGGGTAGGGATGTAATCCTTTGGGATATACCAAAAAAGGATTCGTTGAGCACGCAGCGTCGGCGGACAAATCTAACCAAATGTCAATTGTTAATCATGCGTTTCAATTTCTAATGAATAGTTTCAATTGCTAATCCAACTTTTCACCACATAGTGGAGTATCATGGGTTTGAGCACAAGCAGCAGGCTTGGCCGTCAGAACATTCTGAGAAAATGATTGACTATTTGTATTCTAGTTTGTGTTTTCTGGTATAATTACAGGGTTGTTGGGTTGCGACAAAATATGTAGATTGCGATGGATGCATTATCTAATTCTTGATGTTGAGTGAGAATATATTTTTCCCGATGAGGAAGATCTTATTCTCAGACTTCATCAACTTCTCAGAACCTTTCTTTATCCAGATTCAAGAAAAATATTAGGTTTAGATTACATTAGATTAGACTGATCCAGTTTCTTTTAAAACAAATTAGTTTACATAATACCAAATTTTTTGTGTAGGATGAGGATAGCGCCAAAGACATTTATTGTGTCCACTCAACAAAATGGATAAAGAAAAAGACTACATACCGAAACCAACACTAAATCCCTTTGGAATGTAAGGCATTCTTAGGATGATGCAAGGAAATAATGAAAGAGAATGACCACCTTATGAGAAAATGAATCTGTGACCTTACACTGCAACTGACTAATCCTTTTCACTATAAATGTAATCCTCCAGCGAGGTGATCTCGAGCTTCAAACAATACTGAGGGATTTTATCTCGATGCAATAATTCCTTCAGTCAAGATCTTATGCAACATATATGTGGTTTCAACCCAAGGGTTTCATAATTACTATAACCAGATTGCGTAGAAAGAAGGATCTGGCTATGGAACTGATGGGAAACAAGACTAGAGATCATTGAGAGAGCAAAAAAGAAAATGTTAACATATTTAGACACTTAGGATTTAGTTAAGATCAACTTGTTATAATATATTTGTTAAGAAAAGTGTATTTCTTTAGTATGCATTAGTATGTATTTGTAAATATGTAATCCGATGGTCATGATATGTTCTAGACATAGAGTGATCCGAGGGTTCATTTTCTTTTAGATCATAACTACCTTTGATCCATGGCTTGACACCCCATTTGTCCATGATATCTATTTAAAGAGAATAGAGGGTCATTGGCTAGTTGATCAATTATGAGAAGCTCATTTGTAACTTCCTTTCTTTTGCATAATAAAGTGTCTCAAGTAGCTATTTGGGTAGTGTAGTGGAATGTTTCCCTTTAGAAAGTTTAAACCACATAGTGTATCTATTTATGATCTATTTGTATGACTAGTTGTTGTAGGTGTTTGGTCTTTTGAAAAAACCCTATGTATCCAAACATAAAGGGTTTCTGCCTATACAACCTACAAAACATAAAACGAGATCATGGATAGAGTCGAGCCTACAAACCCATTATTAAACTACTAAAAACACAATTGCGAACACTGCCATAAACATGTTAGCTTTGCAAGGAAGTTTTGTCCGCAAGCTCATCCCATACCTTTTCTTGTAACAATCAATAAGTTTTTTCTCTATTTTTTTTTTAAATTTAAACGACGACATTTATCTATATACACTCCTTGGATCATGTTGAAGAATTACTCCTTAGTTCATGCTAAAATATTCCACCCACTACTCAAAATGGATGTTAAAATTATTTCACACACAAATTTATTAATATAAATAATAAAAACTATTACATTTTAAAATTATTCATCAATAAATATTTTAAACAATATATTATAATATATTGTTTAGTAACTAGTTAATATATAATATATTGTTTACTATTTAGTAACAGTCATATTAATAAGTTTGGAATAAGTAGACATGAATATATTTAACACATTTATAAATTACTAATATAAAATTTAATGGAAGTTCTGGACTCACCTCCTAATCAAATTATGATCAAAACAAACATGTTTGAGAACTAAAACAAACAATTTTGAGAACCTTCACCTATTGATCTTATTCATATTTATAGATTGCATTGATCCTATCACCCTATTAGTGATGCTAAGATACCAAATGGAAAGCTTATTTGGTTGTGCATGGTTTTAATGCAATGAAGTTCTACTTCTAAGGCTTAGAAATAGAGTCAATAGAGCACACCTACAATTTCATCTAATAGTTTGTTATTACTGTGTTCATCTTAATTAATTTAATGTTCACTATTAGAGTTAACCTAATAGTTATCTTATAGTTAATATAATAATTATAATCCAATATATCTAATAATAGAATAATTGAAGTTGAAGTTTAAATTTTCCAACTATCACCACATGTTAAGGAAGGTATTTTTTATTTTATTGAAATTGTTAATTATGAATTTTGGACTAGAGCCATGGAATCAATATGGACTGTAAACTTGGCTTATTCTAGTTCATAGATGAAAAAACATAAATGATAATCCACCCAAAAATTCTAAGATATATATATCTACCACTTAACTACCTTTTCATTGCAGTGCTTTTAATGGATTGTTTTAATAACGGTCTATCCATGTATGGTTTTCTCTTTCAGTTTTTCACCACTATCCAATGAGAAAGAAAATTAGGTCTCAGTGTTGGTAACATAATACTAAGCACGAAAACTTTGCAGCTCTATTGTATAGACGGAGGCTGACAGTCTTACAGTTGGTGCATTATATTTTGGATAGGTGTATTGTATAATAACCAACGGATTTCGTTTTCACACTTTGGTGTGTTATATTTTTGTTTTTTAATAGTAATGTTGGTGGGAAATAATAGGTTATTATTTTTTTGTCTAAATGGTTGGATATTTAATATCTTATTAAAAACATATCTTCTCTTTGACTGACTTTGGCGTATTGACCTAAGCATTAGGTGTAAAACTTGTTAATGATTAAAATTGATGAAGATTCAATACGTAACATGGAATCTCCATTAAGTTGTATCTGTAGCAAATACTCTCTAGCATTAAGTTGTATCTGTAGCAAATACTCCCGAAACCCTAATTCACGGACTCTCCTTGATATCAAGAAAGCCTCTATTGTATTTGCATAGACTCTGTTTGAATGGAGATCGAGACTTCCTAGAGACTACATATTGAAGACTTGTATCACAATTTTTTTTGCTGGTATAATTGTTGCATTTCAATTCTTTTGAAGTGGCCCATTGATATATAGAAACCGCCATTGGCAAGAGATTAGTAAGTGTCCCATTGATGTATAAAAAATCTAGCTTTTTATGAGTAATCATATTTTTTTCATTCCTTATGTTTTTGCTATCTAATAATATTCATTCCTTATTAGTATACTATGGTTTGGACCAGTGAATCCAATAGTATTCATAGCGTACTCCAAATAGGCTACTATGGTTTGAACTAGTCAAGTTGCATTGGTGGCCAAGTTAGGGAAGTTAATAGTATTCATATCCTTATTAGTACTTTAATTATGTTATGGTTTGAACCAGTCAGCTTGCAAGAAAGCTAACCATTAAATTAATAGTTATCCAATATAACTGTGATTACAGTTGAAGTTAAGTTAATAGTTTTTGGAATCACCTCAATACATTGCAGTTCAGTGAGCACTATTGCTATATCAACATTTGTTTGGTTAGCTTTTCATATGAAAAACAAACCCTAACTAGCAAATCCATACTACAAATAATCATCGTCGTCATGATTTTCAAGTTGTTCAATGCTTTTGAGGCATACTACAAATAATCATCGCCGTCATTCATTATTAGGAGAATTATCTACTTGTTCGTTGTTTTTCTGATAAAACGACGAAAATATGTCAAATTCTGTAGAATTTTTTTATTGGATATCTATCAGGATTGAAGATTGTGTACTTCAATATGATTGTTGCACCAAGTCATCGATCTCTCTCAGCAGATCTAATATCACCTTTTAATCGCTAATTGTTGAGATGAATAATTAAAAACTGTAAAGAATTTTTTATAGAATAATCTACAAAAGATTGAATGATTAACCACTTAATTGTTGTTATCTATCACGCTTTTCCAGTAGACTTTGAAACCCCAAAATATGTTTTTCTTCTATATATATGATTATGTTGTAACAAGTTTTAACCCTTTAAGGGGAAGTGATTGTTTGTTGATATTACTTAGGTCAATTAGGATGGATTCAGTCCAAATAGGGGCTTCTCTTCATCGATTTACTTCACTGTCAATTCGATTATTCAAATTTAACACAACTATATTCAAATCAGGAGCCTAGTGAAACGGTATAATCCCTTCATTTGATTGATCCTGGATAGTTACAGGAAAGGGAATCAAAGCCAACAAATCATGTCTATTGAAACATGCTATTTATTTCCATCAACCCCCAATCTCATGCCATCATCGCTATTGCACAGGTTAGAGCCACTTACGTACTATGATCCATTGGATGGTACCCCGTAGGCTTCCGTTTATGATGGAAACACCTTATGCGTGACAGATTTCATCAAGAAGAACTTAATAGTATCAAAAACCTTACATATTATTTCACCTGTAATGGACCTTTGAGCTTGACCATAGTATGCATGATTATAATATATTAGAGTGAAATATCTTCCAATCACTACATATGGTGGATTCCTTCACTAAAATGAAATAATAAAAAACTTCATCAAAGATATCTCATTCTCAACCCTTTTGTTCAAGAAGAAAGGAATTTTCTTTCCCAATTATCCCCTATATAGCCCTATAAGGTAAGACAAAGAAAAATAAACTTGCCATCTCACCCATGGTAGGACAAACCGATGGAGCAACACTTGTTGAACTAATGATAATTTCTATGCCACCTACACCCCTACGTGAGAATGGGATGGACTAAACGAAATAATTTCTTACCTGGATCGATAGAATGGGTGGCTTGTTAAAATTTAGACACACATTTCCGAAATACATAACGAACTATACCATACAAAACACCATAATTTCATGTGGTAAAACCATAGAGAGGAAACATCTACGCATTCAAAGTATTGAAGCTCATTAATGAAGAAGGAGAGATTATATGGCAGGTCTCAGCTTCACAAACAACTCACACCATTATGTATCACATCCATGTACTATATACTTCATGAAATAAGTTACACTAGTAAACCATTGTCGGTTATGCGTGTTATGAGAAACTTCCCGTAAACACCCGTAATGAGAAGTATCTTATAAACACATTAGTTTAGTTGTCATTTAACAATATCCACATTGACAACAAAATTTACAAATACTTTTCCCAAGACTATTTATCACCTTTTTTTCAAACCAAGAGAAGCTACACACCAACATAACTTCTCTAACAACACTTGTTTTGTGAACATATATGCACAGTTTTTTTGAGTATGGACCTTTTTCATATCTACTCCACCTTCACTAATGGCTTGTCTTACAAAATGATATTTTACATCAATATGTTTAGTCTTACTATGATAAACATGATTTATAACTAATTGAATGGCACTTTGACTGTCACATAAGACAGGCACACTGTTCTGCAACCTTCCAATTTCTCTAAGCAAACCTCTAAGCCAAATTGCCTCTTTGCAAGCATGCAATGAAGCAATGTATTAAGCCTCTGTAGTGGATAAAGCAACTATTTCCTAAAGCTTTGACATCCAACTTATAGCTCCACCTGCAAAAGTAAAGACATAACCTGAAGTAGACCTTCTCTCACCCAATTCACCTACAAAATATGAATCAACAAAACCACATATAGAATAACTGTTATTATTGAAGGTGATACAATAGTCCCTTGTTCCTCTTAGGTGCCGAAGCACCCATTTCACTTCATTCCAATGTTTTTTTCCTGGATTTTCCATGTACTTACTGTGACAACACCTACTACATGTGAAATATCACGTCTAGTACACACCATTGTATACATTAAACATCCTATTGTATTGGCATATGATACATGAGACATATAATCATTTTCTTCAACACAACTAGGACATAAACTTGAAGAAAGTTTAAAATGAGAAGCTAAAGGAACATTCACATGCTTTTCCTTATTCGTTTCGAATCTTTCAAGTATTTTTTCAACATACTTCTCGTGTGAAAATCTAATCTTACCATTTCTTCTATATCTGTGTATCTCAATACCTAGGATTTGTTTTGTAGCTCCAAGATCCTTCATATCAAAATTCCTAGCCATCTGACCCTTCAACCTGTTAATGTTGTCCATTCTTTTTCTCACAATAATGATATCATCAACATACAATACTAGGATAATGAATATACCATTCAACTTTTTTGAAGTATAAACAATTATCATACTCGCTTCTATTATAACCTTGGCTCACCATGAAAGAATCAAAATTCTTGTACCATTTCCTGGACGACTATTTCAGGCCTTACAATGATTTCTTGAGCTTGCAAACTAATCTACCTTTATGATGATTTACACAACATTCTGGTTGTTCCATATAAATATCCTCATCTAAATCTCCATATAAGAAAGTTTTTTAACATCTAGTTTCTCTAATTCCAAATCATGTAATGCAACTAATGCTAACACAATACAAATAGATACAATCTTGACAACTCGTGAAAAAATATCATGATAGTCTATACCTTCCATCCGAGAATACCCTTTTGTGGCCAATATGGATTTGTATATTTCAAGCTTACTGTCATCTCCTTTCTTCAATTTGAAGACCCACTTACATCCAATAGTTTTTCTATCTTTAGGGAGTTCAACCAATTCCCATGTCTTTTTTTCTCTCGAGAGAATCCATTTCTTCTTTCATTTCCACCTTCCACTTAGCATTGTCAACACAATTAATAGGTTCTTGAAAATAAGAAGGTTCTTCAACATCTGTAGATAAAATAGAAGAAACAAAATCAGTATAGCTCTTAGGAGGTTTTCTCTCCCTTACTGATGTTTTTGGTGTAGGCTGTGGGGTTTCCACAATTTCTTTAATTTCTTCATCTTCTATTCCTTCCCTCTCACCAAAAACTTCTTGTTTCTTTGAGTCATGCAAATATTGGTTCTCTAACTGAATTAGTTGTTTTTATATTACATGTTCATTTTTCACATCAACTCTTACATTTTCGGATTTAATCACAGAAGATTCATAAATAAATTACATCTCTGCTAATGACAATTTTTTGGGCAGTAGGATCCCATAATCTATATCCTTGCGTTACATCCTCATACCCAAAAAAATGCACTTCCTTGATATAGGGTATAACTTAGAACGCTGATTTTTAGGAGTAAGTGCATAAGCTTCACAACCAAAGATTTTGAAATTCGAATAATCATAGGAATGACGAGTCCATACCTCTTCCGGAATTTTACAATATATTTCCATTGATGGTGACCAATTTATTAGATAACTAGAAGTAGAAACTGCTTCTGCCCACAAATATTGCCCCAAATTAGAATTACTAAGCATGGTCCCTACTCTTTGTAGAAGAGTCATGTTCATGTTTCCTGCAACACCATTTTGCTGAGGAGTGTATAGATTTGTTTTGTGTCTTACGATCCCTTCATATTTGCAATATTTTTCAAACTCTAAAGAAGTAAATTCACCCCCATTACCCGTTCTTAAACGCTTCATTGTCCTTCTAGTTCTTTTTTCCACCATAACTCTAAATTGTTTAAATGTGTTAAACACGTCACCTTTTATTTTTAGGACATAGACCCAAACCTTTTTAGAAAAAGCATCTACAAATAATACATAATATTTTTCTCCCCCATTGGAAATGGTAGGAGATGGACCCCATGAATTAGAATGAATGTAGTCAAGAACACATTTACTAATGATGACTACCTGCTTTGAATTTTTGTCTACGCTGCTTTCCATATATACAATGTTTACAAAACATCAAATTCAAATTTTTCAAATTTGGAAGCAATTTACGATTCATTGATACCTGAAGTCCTTTTTCACTCATATGACCAAGACATTGATTCCATAGCTGAGTGGATCCTGAATCTTCTTCAGATACTAATGCGGTAACATTAACTTGAGTTCTTCCGACCCGTTTGTAAAGGTTTCATGTCCTCTTTTCCTTGATGACCACTAAAGCACCCTTGGAAACTCATAGACTTCCATCTAAACATGTAAGATTATGAGCAAAAGAATCCAATACTCCCAAAGAAATTAAAATTTTCTTTAACTCAGGTACATGTCTAACATCTGTAAGTGTTCTTATAACTCCATAAAACATTTTAGTTTTAACACTTCCAATCCCAACAGTCTATTTTTATCCACGTGTTGTCCTTCAGGCAATAGAAAGCAACACCCTCATTTCTTGTAGTCTTTCCACATTCCAGCAAGAAATCTTCCCTCACTGAGTTAGCTCCAATAGAGTGATTTAGTAGACTAGCTGGTGATTGGTATGCAACGAGCTTGTGTTGGAACAGGCGGAAAGATAGTCCAGACACAGTCACTAGCGGTCTCCTTTAAGAACGAGTCTTCCACTAGTCATTAGTTTCCATCCATGAGCTTTCACATGCGGGCTTCACTCCAGCAAAGAGTTCTCCTGCTTCAACCCTTGCGTCTTCTCTCATATGCGATGAACCTATGTCCTCTTCACACACAGATCTCCTCTAGCCATTGAGGCAATGACACTCTTCCACGCTTGGGTCAGCTCTTCCATGATCTTCCTCGCGGATCTTCTCCACACTCCTCCTCGAGCTTATTCACACATCAATACTCTCCAAGACATTCTCCTTTCTCTATGCATGGGCCTCTTCAGGAAAGTTCTTCAGCATTTTCCGACACCTCTCCAAATGGTCCAACATTTTTCTCGAAGCTCTCCACTCGGTCCTCTGGCAGGTTATCTCCTCTAGCGTCTAAACAACGTTTCTCTCTCCACACTCGCTTTGATACCACTTGTTAAAATTCAGACACACATTTCAAAAACACACAATGAACAACACCATACAAAACACCATGATTTCATGTGGTAAAACCCAAGACGGGAAACATCCATGCAGTCAAAGTATTGAAGCTCATATGATGAACACGGACATATTACATAACGGGTCTCAGCCTCATAGAAAACTCACACCATTACGTATCCCAACCATCCACTATATACTTCATGAAATAAGTTATATGAGTAAACCGTTTTGGGTTATGCTTGTTATGAGAAGCTTCCCGTAAACACCCGTAATGAGAAACCTCCCATAAACACATTAGTTTAGTTGTAATTTAATATGGCTTTTGAATTCAAATACTTAAATACAATATTGTAGGGATGGAAAGGACTAGGATCTACCTAACATTCTTTCAGCCATTTGAGCTATCATGGAGGCAAGATCTTCTTCTCAACCATCCCATCCATTTGAGAAAGCTACCTCTAGGTGGAGATGAAACCCATACATTTTCAGAGTTATGCGGAAGGTGGATTGTTAGGAGGGAAGGAAGCCCCAAGAAATATCTATTTCCAATACTATTTACCCAATCTCCTCAAAGGAAATAGGAGAAAAAAATAATGAAAATACTTAGAAAATGATAAAGTTTGTCCATGACAAAATACTTAGAAAATGATGTAGTCTGTCCATGACATTCAAGTCCTTGTAATAGTCTTCTTCCATAAATTCATCAAGAAAACTATCTCTATTTTCACAATGTAATAAGCTACATTATTAGAATAATAAGGATGGAATGATCCAAACGAGATTGCTCAGGAAGAGCAAGAACTCAACCCTTGTTCACAACTTTTAAAATTATTTTAGGAAACACGTTTCAACGAGTATTATATGTACTCTACTGTGTTCCTTATGTGTTGGGTCATCCCTTTCCTTCCGATCCTTGGTAATGTGCTTCATATCCCATTTAACATCCTCTCGTTACATAGTATAAGTCGAGTACCAGATACATATGATCTGGTTGTTCATCTTGAATAACGACGAGTGCCACAGAAACATGCATAGGTGTAATCAACTATTTTAGAAAAGAATACACTTGTAATGTGAAATGGTTGAATCCATTTAAAATCAATAGTCTATTCATTAGAAGAAATTCACAAATCATAAGAGAAACCCACATAAACCTTAGATTAATAAATTTGTTTTATGAGAAACCATCACTTTAAGCACCAAAAAAAAACTTAAAATTGATCATTGGAAACACACAAAACTTAAATTGATTAAGGGAAAAAATAGAATTACCTAGGAGATCCATTGCCTAGTTTGCAAATCCTAAAGTAACACATATCCCTTCATAATTTTCTCATTCCTCGCATAGAAGAAAGTTTGCCACAATTTTTTATTTCCCTCCATCTAAATTTAAGTGTTTTTTTAAATTTATTCATATTATTATATATAATACAATATAATATATTTATACATTAAAAATATATTATATTAATATCATATGTATTTTCAGTTTTAAAAATTATTACTTATTATATTTAATATTATATATTTTGAGTTCTTCTCCAATTTTTTTTTTCTCTATGTTTTAAAAAATACTAATATTATAATATATAATATAATATATTTATATATTAAAAACATATTATATTAGTATTATATATACGTCTAACATATTATTTATGTGTATATTTTAATTGTATGATAATATAATGATGGTGATGATGATTAATGTCCATTGATACCAACTTTGGTGTATCAAATCTTAAGAAGGATAATACTTGGTTTACTTTAAAATCTTGTTCCTCTACTCAAAATGCTTGCCAAGAAGCTTTCCAACCTCACTATAGTTTTGGCAAGTTGAGAGGTTATAAAGGTTTGTAATGTAGCAAATACTATGAAACTCAGATCTAATGTAGGTGTAAGCAAGGAACTCTAAGGAAAAGTGTTTTTCATCCTTAACGCTCAAAGACTCACACAGATGGCAAACCCTTTCTGCCCATATAGCAATATACTATATATATTAGTATAATATCATTGTAATATATAACAATATAATATTATATATAAAACATAATATTATCTAGCTAAATATTAACCTATATATCTATTATATATTATTAATTATACATATTAGCTATAATATATATAATAACTATATATTATATATATTTTTAATTTAAATAATTCATAGAACCCCAATATATTTAGACACCCTTTTTTATGTCGTCTCTATATATAATATTGAGTTGAGGCATTTGGATGGCATTTTATGATTATATAATTGAAGGGTAACGAATGACCTCGAGTAAGGATTGGTCCCAACAAGTAGGAATAGATCCCGATTGCAACCAAAGGAACTCGTGTAGCTTAGACATTGAACTAAGTGTTAATTTTATTGAAAGCTTCTACATAAGTCCTTTCTTAGAAATAAAATCATGTGTAATATTCTTGAAAAATTCTACAAACTCCATGTTCAGGAACCTAGAAGTCTTGATAAAAAAAGGTTAGTATAATGTATGCATGCTTCCAATCTAAATCCTAATTTGATGTTAGATTTATGCACTTTAAGAAATTACTATTGGTGTCATCCCTTAAAATATGGTCACTTTCATCTTATATAATTATTGATTTAGATTGTATAGTGATTTTTTTTTAATCTCATGACTAAATTAGTCATTTATTTTAGTCATTTTCAATTGTGATCACTTAAAACTGCTAAAAAATGATCATATTTTACTCAAAAGAACTATGGTCACCAATTATTTTGGTGGTTTGTCCATTTGTTTTACTCGATGGCCAACGTTTTTGGTCACCTATCCATTTAACACCCATTTATTTACTAGATGTATTTGAAGATATGTACTCGTGTTTTCTATTAATATAATATTTTTCTTACTTACAAAAAGTATTTAAATATTTACATTATTTTTCTTTATGTATTTGAATTATGAATTCTATTAAACATTATCTAGAAATGATTACTGTGGAAGTGCTTTAACTAATTGATGACTTCATTGAAATCATATATGATCTACTTCATTCCTCACCTCTGAATTTGAACCACTCATGGAAGGAGCGACCTCTCTTTTGCAGAGAAAATTCTTTCCTCAAAGGGTCCATACATTTATGGATGTTCATCTAAAAGGATTAGGTTGCATGAGTGACTAATTCCTAATCATATAAGGAACCCATCATCCACAACCCCAAATACATGTCTATTTGAGGAAGGAGTGATCGTTCGTTCCTAAAAATGGCTTCTTGGAGAATAAAGCTTGGAAATATTTATAATGATAATATATGAGAATTACATATATTATATTAATTTGTTTGTCTATGAATTATAAGCTATATTTGACTATATCAGGAAATTACACTTGCTCTTTCTTCGTCTAGTCATAATATTAATTGAAGGTGTATACGCTATTGAATCCTTCATCTAAATCATATACGATTTACTGAATTTATGGAACTCCAAAATGGACCTACTTGGTGAAAATATGTTCGCTCTTTCTTCTTACCATCTACTTTCCCTAGTCCTAGAATGGAAAATATTGATAAAGGATCGACCTCTCTTTTTGAGATAATAATATGTTCTAAAAGGGTCCATACATATAAGGATTAGCCATTCCTTTTCAATCCAGACCACATGCGCCTCGTACGAGTGGACGCTCTTTAATTGATTTCCATCTTCACCTAAATCATATATAATATTCTGAATTGCCAAAAATACAAAATCAACTTACTTGGGGATAAAGTCACAATTATTTCTCCTTAGCGTCTACTTTCACTAGTACCCCAAAATAGAACAACTTTAGGAAGGAGGGATTGCCCCTTCTTTGAGAAAATTTATACTTTCCAAAAAAATCTATGAAGCATATTTCCTATGAAATTTATGGTTGAAGTTCGGATATCTACTTTCTCCACCCCTAAATAAAAACCCATGAAGAATAAGCGGTATCTCTTTCTCTTCAACATCTACTTAAACCTCCCCAAAATAGAACAACTTGAGGAAGGAGTGATTGCTCTTTCTCTGATATTTTTTATACTTTCGAGGAAACTGTATGAAGCAAATTTCCAATGAAATTTGTGGTTAAAGTGTCTATATCTACTTTCCTCATGCCTAAAAACAACCCCTTGAAAAATGAACAACTTCTCTTTCTCCTCAACATCTACTTTCAACACCACTAAATAGAAAAACTTGAGGAAAGTGCGATCACTCTTTCTTTGAGAAATTTTCCACTTGCGAGTAAACTATTTGATGCAAAGTTCCTATGAATTTTTTGTTGAAAGTATAATATCTATATTCTCCATCCCTAAAAAAGAACCCATGTAGGATGGAGCAGACATTCTTTCTCCTCGGCATCTACTTTTAACACCCCAGAATATAACAACTTATGGAAATATTAGCCACTCTTTCTCTGAGAAAAATTCCACTTTCCAGAAAATTGTTTGAAGAAAAATTCCTATGATATTTGTTGTTAAAGTGTTGATATCTACTTTCCCCACCCATATAAAATAACCTCTAGAGGAAGGAATGGGTACTCTTTCTCCTCGGCATATACTTTCAACACCCAAAAATAAAACAACTTGAGGAAAGAGCGGTTTCTCTTTTTCTAAGAAAATTTCCACTTGCCAACAAACTGCTTCAAGAAAAGTTCTTATGAAATTTGTGTTTAAAGTGCCAATATCTAATTTCCCAACCCATAGACAAGAACCCCTGGAGGAAGGATAAGACACTATTTATTTCATAAAAAATTGGTTTGTCAACAAACTATTTAAATAAGAGTTCATATAAAATTGGTTGAATTTGAGATGACATCAAATAATTTCACTAGGTCTACTTATGGACATGTGTCATTTGTAAAGTGGTACACATGGATGCCAACTCATAGATGGGGCCAAATCATCAAATGCCAAAATTAAATCACGTTGCTTTCTCAAAGAAATTTGTCATTGTAAATGAAATCAGGGAAGAAGTTAGAAATGAAGAGTAATGATGCCGGTCGACAGTGAAGCTCATATTGACAAAGAGATTTGAACTTGATAGACATTCACCATCATCATTTTGCTGAAAATGTATCACATAGTAGTTATCATGTCTATACCAATATTGTTGACTAATTTTATTTATTCACCTCATAATGTCGGTAATCCAGTAGATATGCATTAAACAGATGCAAATTTACATTGAAGGAATGTCATGTTGCTAGGTGTGGCATTTAATTGAGAATTTCAATATACATTTATTGTGCATGTAAAATTTACTGTCAAGATCCTCAGGAAAACCATCGATCTATTTTAAGGTCGATGATCGCCATGAATAGCACATGGGTAAGGTACTCAAGATATTTAGTGAAACTACATATCTGATCAATAGATTGAATCTTAAGATCAATGATTATTATTCATATCTCACCATGAATATGATCATGAGATAAAAAGGGGTAGATACAAAATCAAAAAGTACATCAATAGATAAATAATAGAGGTTGATAACTCCTTGACGAAATGACATGATGTTAAAATCTGTCTCATTGAGGAGTTAAAATTGAGAAAACTGGACACATGGAATGTTTTTAGTGGTAACTCCTCGCCGAACCTTTTGTACAAAACCATCAAGCCATTGGGAGTTGTGATTTGGACAAAACCACACTAGTTAACGAAAGCCACTAGACCCGCTTAAAAAATAGTTGATTTGTTTTTTTAATCGACGGTCACGATGAATAGCAAGTGGGTAAAGTACTGAGGAGTTGGTGTGAAAGTGCATATCCAATCAGTAAAGTGAATTTCAAGATCAAATATTAGTATTAATAGCTCGTCAGGAATATGATCGCGAGATAAAAAGGGGTAGTGATATAATCAAAAAGTGCATTGATAGATCAACAATGGAGGTTGATATATCCTCAACAAAATGACGTGATGTTAATTTGTCTTTTCGAGGAGTAAGAAATGAAAAAACTGGACACATGGCATGTTTTTAGTGGTAACTCCTTGCTGACCCTTTTGTATGAAACTGCCAATCCATTGGGATTGTGGTTAGGCCAAAACCACACTAGTTAACTCTTGTGTGCCACTTAAAGTGCATGAGATTTGGGGTCAATACACCTCATTTTTTTTTTATCCATTTGGTTATGTCTGAATTATTTTCTTTTGTTCCATATGTCAATGTCTGAATGCCTATGATTAAATTCCTCTGAAGTAATATTTTGTATGAAATATTCCTCCAATAGTTACCACATTTGAGAGTTGTTAAATAAGATCAAATCTACATCTCATCTAAATTTATTAAGCTCTAAGCCATTAATATTGATCCTAATCATGCCCTAGGTATCCTAAATTCATCTTAAGACATATGAGGGTCAAAACATACTATTTCTGGAAGATATCAACAAAAATATTTATATTAAAACATGGAATCATGTGAACCTCTTATGATGTAGAGGTTCCAGAAACTGTAAGCTAGTTTACAATCATAGCCATGCTAGTATGTAGAATTAAACATGCATAAAAGAACACATACAACCAAATAGTGAAAACTGATCATGTAATAGTTATCGTTTATATGCATCCGATGAATTTCATAAGGGTTGCCTCTAAACTAGACAACGAGATAAATCAATTGAACTGTCTTTGATGCCAATTATATAAAATGAATGGAAGACCCTTTTCAAAATAGGTCAATCTGATACCATCCTTCCTTACTTTGATTCTTCTACTATACCTCTAAAATTACAACCTTACAAAAGAGATTTCTTACATAGAAAACTAGAACTAATAGACATGGAAAACTAATAGAAAATGAAAAACTAAAAATGATCCTGAAAATAGAAAGAAGAAAGCCATGTGGGTGTATCGTGTGGTTCCCTAAATCAATTTCCATTGATTTTACCCCTTAGGAAGTCTTGTCATCTAGAGGGGACTGTCGAGAGCCTACCAAAGTTAATGGGATCCACTTGGAGTCATGTTGAGCTTGATTGGCTATGACGTGTTCGATGCGGAGCCCTCACACTCATTCAATCAGTTCGTTATTATTTCCTGGTAAGTTGCAGTCAATGTTGTGGGTTATTTGTTCACTCTAGGCTACTAATTTGTTGTCTATGTTGTCCAAAATTCTCTTCTTCATGGATTCCAAGCCCTGTTTGTTTCATTTTACCTTAATCTTCTGTTGAATTTTTCCATCTCCTTTTCCAAATTCTCCACTCTTCATCTATTCCCATCATTGTTTCTAGTCCATCCAATAGGGCCATGACTCCTACCATCTACCATTATATACTAATGAGATAGGATCGAAGAAATTGAGTAACCGTTGCTTCTCGTACAAGATCTCTCCACTAAGTAAAGCACTATTAAGAATTTGTTTCCTTCCCTTGACTAAAACCTCAAATATTAAATGAGGAAGAGTGCTAGTGGAGGGAAAAATTGTGAGTCGAAGACAGAGCTATGTTAGACAACATTTTAGACAAGCACCAATAACCATGGGTAAATCTGATTTAAAATACCAACACTATTGAAGACATACGAAAAAATTGAACCCTTGGATATGAAGAAATCTCTAGTACCACCAAAAATGATTTTGAAAGTACTTGAAAGAGGGGGTATATTGGACTACGCGTGAGAAACCTTAACCTCATCTAGGGTTGGATGGAAAGATGGGTCCCATTCACTGCTAGGGTTCGTGAATATAATATTAATGTGACCGTGAATGACAATTACAATTCTAGACTAAAATTCGTACTCTAAATATACCCACCTACATGAAATCACAATTTGATCAACTAAAATATGCAATATCACCAATTTTTACTTCAACGGATTCGACAGAATTACTAGAAATGAGGCGTTCTATGATGACCAAATTTTGGGGACAAGAAGTCTTAATTTCACACATATCAAGATTAGACGTAGGCTCACCTTACCATAGTTTTTTTTGTCAATGTAATTTGAACGAATATAGTCAAGCCACTTGTGTACATCTAGGTTTATATTTTTGAATAAAATATAGCTTTATATACTTATATGTCGATTTACTACTTTCTGCCAGATTTGCAAGTGGGATATGGGAAGGCTCACTACATGTAATTTTTTTAAAATACAACATTCATAATATTAAATATAGAATAACCAAAATAATTATAACTTAAAAATTTAACATTAAATAATTAACTTAAATCATTAAAAAAACATAATTTAAGAATTAAACATTCATATATCAGAAAAAATATGCTCGTAAGGAGTTATGACTGCAATTTACCAAGATTGGTAAGATGAAGTTGAAGAAAGATGGTTATTTGGAGATTCATCAATTCTATATGACAATGCATGGACATTAACATCGAGCAGAAAATAGTATGCAATTTAAATTAGACATTGTTTTTCTTTACCCATCTACCTATTCTAAGAATCCCAGAGCATGAAAAATTAAATTTCCATCTTACAATTTCACCGAGATAAATTAGAGAGAGACGAGAGAAGTACCTGGAAGTGGAGATGTCCGAGCAACTCAACAATTTTACTTTCTTCAATTCCAAATATGAATTGGAGATATTGTACCTAGTTTCTGGATCGACTTCATCCCTCAACAAGATACACAAGAAACTGGCCTTCATTAAACATGGAGTCCTCCTTGTGGATTCAAAACTGCCCCGACATTGCTAGTTATCCCAAATAGAAATTGATGTTAGAGTGTGCAAATCAATGACCTCTTTGTGGGTATGTTATATTTTATTTATTGAATAAGTGGGATCTTCACACATAAGTTCTTTAGATCTCCTAATAGGTAATAACCCCATTCAAATTAACACAATCCCACTCCTATCTCCCAGTAGTAAGATTGAGTACGGGTAGGCTACAAACATTTAACATTTATTGACTAGATGGTTTCACCCCTCCGAAGTTAGGGCATGGACACTCGATTCCCCTTGATGGTCAATGCAAATTCACCTAGGCTTGAAGAAGCTCTATCTAGTAAGGAAAGACACACGCATGAATCGGGGAAGGTCTAAAGATTCAGGAACCTCATTTTAGTGGCTCAACCATTTGGGCACAAAATTACATTTATATATTCGTTACAAATGTAAATTCCTCTTTGCTAAATCGAGAAATAGGGTGACATTTGTTTTAAATTACTTCATTCTACAACCAAAATACATATAGTCCCATTCTTGATATAACATTATCAAGAAGTGAGGAAGAACTTCCGACTTATATGGTCTGTTATGTAATAGTTTTTAAAATCAATAGCCATGTGGTGATTGCTCATTTCAAACTACTTATCCTATCACTTTTAACATTCACCATATCAAATAAAATCAATATAACTAATTACTTGGGTAAAAGGGTACTCTAAGATAACTCTTACTATCAATTGTATGAAGATTACGAGTAGGAACCCAATTTATCACACTATACCTTTTTTCTTTGCATCACTTAAATGGATGTTACTTAAGACATGTAATGATCTCTTAGGTACATAAACATATCACTGTATAAAGAAATAATATTTAGGATAACATGGTTATTTAAAGCAGATGCCTTTCTACACTTTTAATAAGACCCTAATTAAGTTAAAGAGACCCTTTTTAATACAGAGATCCACACTATCCTTAATAACCTCATGAAGAAATTGATGGATAAGCTAATCCTTTCATGAAGATAGTAGTTAACCATGAATTCATAAGACAATTAACATAACAATTTAGATTATCATAAGAACATATCCATGGCGATTACATCTATCTGACATAGAATATCTAACATCATAATTAATTACTACTATTTATATGAAACTCACTGATGCGTATCATTGTGGTCATCTTGAATCACATTGAAGAACACTTATTCTTTATGATAATCTTCAATTTTCTCAACACATCCACAACATATTTATGCATATCAATAGAGTTATTATAAATAAGGAATGCAATCTTCTTCCGACATTGCCTAATTATTGACAATGTAAACAAAAGGGTAACTCATAAATCCTTACTAGTCATGCATTCTTTTGTTAACATGCATGAATTCACATAAATTAAAATGACATAAGTCCTTGATGATAACCTTGTACCATATCTATTATTGTTAACTCTCAGTCATAAAGTGTTACTAAAGTAATACATAACATTTGTAGTTCACTTATCTGAAGCAATTAGACCTTGGGCGACTAAAGGATCGACTTTGGCTTTACACCCATCCATATGGATCTCTATTTGGTGCGTGTTTTTCCATCGAGTTAAACTACAACAAAATCTGGATTTAGCGTCAAATTTAGCGCCATAATTTAGTGTAATTTTTTCTCAATTGTGATGAACAATCTGGCGCTAAAACAGGCGCTATTGTACATTTTCGTAAAACACCGTCTGTTGCGTCTTTTGTTTCGTCTTTTTAAACGTCCATTTTTGCTTCCTTTGTTGCACCCATTTTTTTGCGTCTTTTTTTACACCTTTTTTTGTGCCCAATTTTGCATCTTGTATTGCATATTTTTTGCGCCCTTGGTTATGTCCTTGTTTGCACCTAGTTTGGCGCCCAGTTTAACATCCAATGTTGCGTTTGATGTTGCTCCTAATTTGACGTCAAGTGGGGCACCCAATTTTGTATCTATTTTTACGTCTACATTTGCATCTAGCTTTACGTCTAGTTTTACTTCTAATTTTTCATCCTATTTTACATATTTTTTTGCGTCCATGTTTGTGCCCAAAATATCATCATATTTCACGTCCTCTTTTGTGTCTAGGTTTGCACCTACTATTCCATCCTGGTTGATGTCTTTTTTTTCATCTAGGTTTGCACCTAGCGTTGCACCTAATGTTGCACCTATGTTTGTGTGTAATATTGTGTCATGTTTTACATCCAATATTGCATCTAGTTTTACATCCAATGTTTCAACCCATTTTACACCCAATGTTGTATCTCATTTTATGTCTTTCTTTGTGCCAAGTTTTGCTTACAGTTTTGCACCTAGTCTTGTGCTTGGCTTTACATCGAATGATGCATCCAATTTTATGCCAACTTTAGCGTCCAATTTTATGTCAAATTTAGCGTCCAATTTTGCATCCAACTGAGAATCCACTTTTGCATCTACTATTCCATCTAGTTTTTGGCATCACATCTTCTTTTGCGTCTAGGTTTGCACCTACTATTCCATCTTGGTTGATGTCTTTTTTTGCATCTAGGTTTGCAACCAGCGTTGCACCTAACTTAACTTTATTTATTTATTTATTTAACTTTATTTATTTATTTATTTTAATATTTATTTATTTAAATATATATATATATATAACTTAACTTTATTTAAAGATATTGATAATAGTTTTTATGATTTTATACTTTAATCCTTCTAAATTTTGAACTTAATTGTTTTCAAAAGTTTTCAAGTATTCTTTTAACATCTAAATTATGTTTTCTCATTCTTTATGGTGAAAGAATAATTTCATTCATGAAGCTTACGAATTTGAGAAACTTTAAAAATACTATTTTTAAAATTTTATAAATGTTATAATTTTAGATATTTTATAATTTTAATATATTTAAGTTTTGATCAATTTGTTTTTAATATAGTAAAACAACTTTTATATTTTGATATATTTAAATAAATTCTAAAATAAAGGTATAAATAAAAGAATTTTATAGTTTTATATAAATATTTAAGAGAAACTCAAAACTTATATATATGATTTTTATATTTGTTTGTAAATATATTTTATAAATGTTTTTTATAATTGTTTTACTTAGGATGAGATATCTTAGTTGTACATTGATTCCTATGGACCTTTTTCATCTGCATCAATATGACATAAAAAAAAGGAGAGACTGGACATTGTGATACACAAATAAAAAACTCTATTACAATATCATGGAGACTCCAATATATAGAGTTGAGAGTGTTGTTATGAGATCTAACTTATTCCAAATATAGTCAAGAGAGTTTGCGAGAATATCTCAACCACACACCAAACTAGGTAGAAAATCACTCTCATATAATTATCCAAAAAATTAAAGAGGATCTTCTCCCAGCAGCCAGCTGCGATCTTCTCACACAAACTGAGGTGCATCGATCTTCTCCCAGTAGTGATATGTTCAAAGATAAGGAAGTATGTAGATGTTAGCATCGATCTTCTGATGGTAGAAGCTTCCTTTAGATGGTAGAAATTTCTTTCATGAAATTTGGCCAATGACCTCACACAATGATTTCCTCTCGATCTAGATCTTTCATCGTGGTAAAAGAGCAATAGACTGCTCTCCCACTGATAGATATTGGGAAACGATTGGGAAATTTTTAGTTCAAATTGGGAAACATTCTCCCTTCAACGAGCTCCTTCAGTGAGAAAACAGATCATACTAGACTAATCAGATTGGGAAACGTTCTCTCCTTTTGAGCAACATGTGTTCTCTCCTTTTGAGCAGCATTCTCTCCTTCATGAATGGTTGCGCTATCAACTCAACATAAACCTCTGATTGTGCAACGTTCTCTCCTGTGAGAATGGCAGTGCTCTCTTTTGAGCGTCATTCTCCCTTATGATTGAGCAATGTTCTCTCCTGTGAGAATGACAGTGCTCTCAGCGTGAATGACAATGCTCTCAGTATGAATGGATCGAGGGCAGCATACACTTATGTGCAACCTCACCCAACTACAAGAATTCCCATCTCTCATACCAACATAAATATTGTAATACCCCTAAATTAATAATTTCTATTAATTATGCTCGAAAATACTTTTATTTTATTTTATTGTTTTTATTATTTTTGATAGGAGGTCAAGAATAAAACATTATATAAACATTTTTATTTAATAAAATATGCTAAGGGGGAAAAAAGTTGAGATAGTTGTTGAAGAGTGTTCACTGACCCACAAGAGGAAAAAGACAAGTGGCAGAAACCACTGAGTGATAACTCAAGATGCAAGAGGCATCATCCCAAAAATCAGGTCAGCACTCCTACTTGAGTGCTAAAGAGTAGGAGGCTCATAAATGACCAAGTCCTAGGAAAAATATAATATATTAGTATGTCCATGAGCAATAGGAGGCTAGCATTGGATGATTAGATGTGGATTAACATCTGTGAAATGCAAGAGATGGCGCATTGAAATATTTTTCTCTTGTGGTTTAGCAAACAGGCTCGGGGGTTCTGGAGCAAGTAGCTTGTATTCTCTAGGAGTTGGTTCATAGGAACAACTTCTCCACTTTTGTTTTCCCAGCATTGGTGCCAGGTTCTTATTCTGTTGCTTGTGAGTGATTTTAGTTATAGTAGAATGTGTATTTTAATGTTGAATCATAGCTATACGTCTAGGCGAAATGTTTATGCATCCATGTTTTCTATAGTAAATTAGATCTATATAATGTTAAATTATTTC
Organism: Pseudotsuga menziesii; assembly: GCA_001517045.1. Lineage (NCBI taxonomy): Eukaryota > Viridiplantae > Streptophyta > Pinopsida > Pinales > Pinaceae > Pseudotsuga > Pseudotsuga menziesii. The sequence continues at coordinate 353,646 of LPNX011125745.1, read as the reverse complement.
TTGATGCATCTAAGATCGGGAATCCATACCTGCATCAAGGATTTCTAGTGATGTTATTACTGTAGTAATCAGTAATTTGTTCTGAGCTTAATTATTTATATATGGTTGTTGTTGATATGAATTCAATACTCATTCTTCAAAATTATTTATATGTTTGTAAATTATTCTTGTTAAATTAATCTCATAATGTATTATGGAATATAACTAGTTAATTTGTACAATCGAGATTGTTCCATATTAGGATATTGGGAAATCAACTTAAATGACTATAACTCATTCAACAAACCAATTACAGATCCACAATTATCCTATCAATCTTTACCTTATCAGTAAACAACTGTATTTTTATCGCAATCCGCAATCCGCATTGTGGAAGGTCAATTATGGAGAAATATTTTATAAAGAGTTATAATATGTTTTGCAATCCGCATTCTGCATTGTACAGGGTCAATCATAGAGGAATAATTTATAAAGAGTTATAATATGTCCTACAATGCGCAATCCACATTGCGGAATGTCAATTGCAGAGGAATAACTTACAAAGAATTAAAATATGACCTGCAATCTGCAATCCACATTGTGAAAGGTCAATTGCAGAGGAATAATTTATAAAGAGTTAAAATATGTTCCGCAATTCGCAATCCGCATTGTGGAAAACTAGTTACAGAAGATTAAATTATAAAGAGTTAAACGAAGTTTCGTAGTCCGCAATCCCCATTGTGGAAAGTTAATTGCAGAAGGTTAAATTATATAGAGTTGAAAGGCTTTCCGTAATCTGCAATGCGGAAAGCTAATTGTGGAGGGTTAATTTATAAAGGGTTAAAGTGTGTTCCACAATCTGCAATCCATGTTGCGGAAAGATAATTGCGGAGGGTTAATTTATAAAGGGTTAAAGTGTGTTCCGTAATCTGCAATTGCAGAAGGAATTGAGGAAGACTAACTATGGAAAGGTTCTTGGGGAGAGACAATTATGAAAAGGAAATTGCGGAAGGAAAGAATCTTGTGGAAAGGTTCGTGTGCAAAGGCCATCGCAAAAGGAACAATAACTTAGCAAATCGAGATTAAAGCAGTCAAATAAATCGAAGCCTAATTGACAGAAATGGGTTATGAGATTTGGAAAAGTTGAACGAGCAAGTAAATGCCAAGAATATGCAATATTCTCTCAATGTTCAATAATGCCCTGTTACAAATAAAAGACTTAGATAATGTGTCTTAGATATATGTTATATAAGAAAAAAATATTATTATGGTGTTTTGAGGTGTGTTACATTATTGTATTAGAGCACGCTTGAATCGGCTCAACACTGGAACTGCTACAAAAACAGAAAACTAACTTCTATTTTATTTTATTAAATTCTCTTACAAACACAAAAGAGAAGAACAACTATATTTGCAGGAAACATGGCAGATGTTGAGATTTCTACAGAAGAACATCACCCAAAAAATCCTTTAAATCGTGAAGAGGAAAACATAAGGTATGGGGAAATTTGGGTAGACTTAAATGACAGTCAGGATAATAAATATGAATTACAAAGTACTGCCAAAGAGTTAAGGTATGAATTAAGAAAAACTAAAGAAGATAAAGAGTGAATTCTAAAGGCTTGAGAAGTACTAAATACTATTTTGTCAGCTAAGATCCATAACGATAAAAAAGAAAAAATAAGGAGTCTGAACAAGAAATGCCTAAAACTACACCTTACAAATGTAAGGGTAGAAAACTGGAATTTTCTAGTCATAAATCTAACATCTCAAGTGAAGAATCAGTTAAACATCACATGAAATAAGAGTCAAGCAAAAGCAGTGACGATAACAAAAAGAAAAATAAATACAAACCCTATGAGGAAATCTCTAGGGAATTTAAGAAAATTAAGCCACCCATGTTTAATGGGGAAATTGAGAAGGATGAAGAGGAAGAAGCATGGTTATCCGGAATGAAAAAAGTATTTTCATATATATAACTACTCTTATGATTTAAAGGCTAAAATGGCCATCTATAATTTGACTGGAAAAGTAGATATATGGTGCCAAGACATAAAGAAGGTTAAAGGGATAAAAGAGAGATATGTCACATGGAAAACATTTAAGAAACGCTTTAAAAGAAAGTACTTATCAAAGAAATATTATGAAGAAAAAAAATTATGAACTAAGGCTAGGAACCATGATGATGAAAGAACTCTATAGTAAGTACTTAAGCCTACTTCGTTATGTTCCCTTTATAATTGATGAGAAACCTAAAATACAACAGTTCCTTAGTTGTTTTCTCATCATGTTCAAAGAACATATTGAGTATGAAAATCTGAAGACGCTAGAGGAAGCGATAAAAAAGGAAAACTTTTGTTATGACCAAAACAAGATTAAAAGGGAAAGTATACCAGCTTGGGAAAATAACTTGATCCCAGAAAGAAGCAAAATAAGTTCCATAAAAATTCAGGAAATAACTATAGGGGATATTGTTACAGTTGATTTTACCACAAATGGTAGATCACATATTTATGGCCTTCCCTGTCCCTCTGCAGAATTTTTGGACCCCATGGAACATTTTTGTACCTTTGATGTTTCCAAGATCATCCCTAAAAACATGCATTATTTTCCATACGTGACTTTTAAACCCATTCTCGCGTATATACATGGATATGACCCTTAAACCTGCGTACATTGGGATGTGTGCAAAAGTCCAAATAGTTTTGGATTTTTCCTTGATGTGGATCTGAGTCACTTGTATCTTGGTCTTCTATATGCCTTGAGATCACTCAGATTTGACCTTCCATTGCCCCATTCAAGCACTATATAAGGAACCTTTTGGATACATTGAAAGGGGAGGAATTGAAGAGCAATAAAACTATAGTCCATTGTTGCCGAAGCTTGATTATACTTGAGTTGACATCCCTTTGTCCCTTGGAGCTCTTTGTGTTCTTCCCAAGATTTCCTTTTCTTGTGATATTGCTATCGAGAGATGGAGGATTGAGGTGGTGGAGGACTCAATTTCTCTGGTTTGCAGACATGCCGACAAAGGTTGTCATTCTTGTAATCTATGATTTATATTAATAGAAATATCTTGTACTATCCAATGATGTGCATTTAAATGAATATTGAATCCATGGATGCTCCATTCTAGAACCATCTTGCACAAAAAACCATATTTTTGCTTAGTATTTTCCTTAGAAATCCTCATTCGCGGCTGCATACACGACTGTTTGCAAAACAACCACGTATGTATGTGGTTTTGGGTAGTTTTTCCACATATGGCCAACTGTATATGCGATAAAACCCCTGATACCCACGTGGGCCAAAGTGCATACTTTAGGATGGCATAAAAAATGAAATGGACAATGAAAACTTAAAAAAATTGCATGAAATAGGAAGAGGAGGACATGAGGAGTTACCTGGATCAAACGGTGTCAAATTTTTCCGGATGATGCTCCTAGAATTTGAGTTGGAAGTTCCGAACTCAATTGGGTAAAAATGTCAAATGATATAGAATTTTTGAATTTTTTACTATTTATAGATTTTTTTTATATTTTTACCCACTTTCTATAGTTTTGACTGCTTCTGACCATCTTGGACCATTTTGGACTAATTTGATGATGTAGAAGTACTTTTTGAGCACAGTTTGATCATGGTTTTGACCCGTTCGTGTCGATTTTAGGTATTATGTCTAAACTGGCATATAGGTTAGGGTTTCACCTCCATTTGCACTTTGCATGAACTTATGACCATTTCATTATAACCTTAGGTACGAACCCATTCCATCTTGTCACAAAAACTTCTTGTTGCTTTTAGAAGTGACATGATGTGAATGGTAGAGCTTTACCATACATGGGTACCGTAGTTAGCTCCTATTTTACATTTGGTGCCCATGCCGACATTTTTCCTTTAGGTTGTGGGAGTCCTTTGTATAGTATCTCCATGACTTTGCACAAGAGCCTCATACTCCTCTTGATATTTTTTGTTGGCCTTTTCCTCGAGACTCCCTTATGTCAAGTTGTAATTGCATTATCATGAGTTTTGCTTACCTTATTGAGCCTTATGCCGGCTTCCCTGACTTTGATTATAAGCCATATATCCCGAGCTTGTTTCATGTCTAGCCATGCGGAGCCATTTTATATATCTTTTGTAGCTTGATTCCCCATTTTAACCCAGAGGGGACCTTCCCCCGAGTGTCATTATCCTACACATGTTTCCTTGCATTGAGAATAGGTATGTCCCGCTTCAATGAACTAGTTTGTTTGCCCCTTGACACTCTTCTCCTCCTATATTTGTAACTATAAAGCACTTTTATTCTTTTTCAATCTTTTCAAAATATCTAAAATAGTGCAAAAGAATAAAAAAACCAAAAAGCCGGACAGGAAAAGATGTTATCTTTGGCACCAGTCGAGTCGTGTTTCCTTCGAACAGAGCACTATATATCACATCCATTGGTTGGGTTAATAGTTTGACTTTAGGATATGTACTCGTTTCTTTGAGTTTATCTCCGTCGACTGGTTACACTTCTAGTCCCTATGGAGCCTTTGTCGATGCCTCCTGTGTCGCACAGAGGTCCCAATTTTGTTTATTGAGTCTATGTTGCCTACATTCAGTCACCATTCACCTTTATTCTCTTTTTCAAAGGAAGTTGAAGCCTGATTCGATCATTCCTTAGTTCTCTTGAATTTGCATGTCAGCCATTCCTGGTATTGGTACTGGTTCGTGCGCATTATGATCGAGTCCTTCCACATTATACAACTTTGCTGAGTACCTCATGTTGGATGATGGGGGATTCCTTAATGCCCTCCTTCCAGCAAATTTCATCCCATCGACTTCAGATCATTTATTCTAGGATAGGAATCTAGAGTCATTTTGAGTTCCTTAAGACTTGCAGTCATCAGTGGTAGGTTCTCTCGCCATCGACAGTTTTGGGAATACAACAATGTCCCCTTATCGATGGATTCTTTCAAGTGTTTGACCTCAACACATTTATTCAGACTTGTTAGATTGCACTCTAGTACCTTGATTCCCATTTTCATTATCGGTGGGTGATCTTGCGTTAGTTAACGGTATACATCAATGACCAGTAATCAGATGATAGAATACTACGTTCAACCTCGACACCTCTATTCACATAGTAGGACATGTCCTCATAGCGAATTGTGTAGAAGAATTTCCATATTGGTGGAAAAAATGATATGCTACCTCCATGATCGTGCTAGTGTTCATGAGATTTTATCTCTCGTGACTTGATTCCAGTGTATGTCAGATATCTTCAGCCATTATGGAGATCTTGATCCATCGTATATCTTTAGCTTTCATGGAGATCATGATCCTTTGTATATGTTCATCATGGATATTCTGATCTATCTATATTGTTCATGGCGATGACCACACATGTCATATTATGTACCATGCCTATTCATGGCCATTATACTTTTATGTATCCAGGACTGTTGTATGTACTTGCAGTCGTATGCAGAGATTTTATTACTGTACTTTTGGATGGTTGGTTCTTCCACCTAGTTCTTCATCACTCCAATTTTGGGATGGACTTATAATGTATTTCGGCCATCGTATCACCCCTCTGACCTCACACATTAGGGGGCATCTGTTATAGCTGATTCTACCACACATTGTAGATCACATATTTATGGCCTTCCCTGTCCCTCTGGAGACTCTTTGGACCCCATGGACCATTTTTGTACCTTTGACATTTCCAATATCATCACTAAAAACATGCATTATTTTCCATACGTGACTTTTAAACCCATTCTCGCGTATATACACGGATATGACCCTTAAACCTACGTACATCTGAATGTGTGTAAAAGGCCAAATAGTTTTGGAGTTTTCCTTGATGTGGATCCGAGTCACTTGTCTCTTTGTCTTCCATATGCCTTGAGATCGCTCAGATTTGACCTTCCATTACCCCATTAAAGCACTATATAAGGAACCCTTTGGATACATTGAAAGGAGAGGAATTAAAGAGCAAGAAATATATAGTCCATTGTTTCCGAAGCTTGATTATACTTGAGTCTACATCCCTTTGTCCCTTGGAGTACTTTGTATTCTTCCCAAGCTTTCCTTTGCTTGTGAGCTTGCTATCGAGAGATGGAGGATTGAGGTGGTGGACACCCAGGTGGAGGANTGAATATTGAATCCATGGATTCTTTTAATTTCTTATACATTATTGATTATATATGCTAGAGTAGGTCTAACACCATTATATAGCATGCTTGTCTTGTTTGCTTATTGTTGAGAGAGCATATTGCTAATACAAGCGGGATTGGAAAAGCTCAACGGGGATCTACATCAACCATTCGGAATAAGGTATGTTTCGAGATCCTTTAGTGTTATATGTTTTATTTCTCTTGCATATGGGAAGGGATTGATTTCTACGGTTACTATGTTTGTTGTGGTACCCCAAGCCATGCGAAGTTTTCTCCGTAACAGATATTAGGGTAATAATTACAAATAATTTCAACCTCAAAACTCTGCAGTAAAAGAACCTTCAATTGTTCTTGATAAATAGGTAGAAAAAAAAGAACCTTTAAAAGGTTGGGAGTGTGGAGGGCCACACTAATTTAAATATTGTCTAGTAAGGAAAAATAATTTTAATGTTCATTCTATCCAAGAAGTAGTCACAATTGAGGACATGGAAAGGAGCATGTCCAGAATCTGCACTGCATTGGAAAACCGGCAAGCAGACCACCAGAATTCTATGGTCGAAACTAAAGGTATGATAAACATTCAATTGATCTCTAATTTAATTGATTCGGGCACAATCCTGTGCTATATATCACCTAGAATAGTTGATTTATGCAAATTGATACCTGAAATTTTTGATAAGTTATGGCTAGTATATTTAGCGATGGGTACAATACAGAAAGTTACTAGTCGTGTTATAAATTGTAAATTGATGATGAATGATTTCCTTACACATGTTACTGTAAATATTCTTCCATTAGGATCCTATGATTTATTAATAGGAATGGATTAGCTAAAGGAACATAAAGTGGTGTTAAACTGTTTTGACAAAACCTTTACCTGTACTGACAATAATGGAAATAATATAAGAGTAAAAGGTATCCCTAAGAAGGTGACCATCGAAGAAATCTCTGCATTGCAAATGAAAATATCAGTAAGAAAAGGATGTAAAGTGATCGCAATCTATATAATGAATGATAATGAAAATGATAACAAACTTAAACTAGAAGACATACCCGTCTTGAAGGAGTTTGAGGACATCTTTCCGGAAGAAGTCCCCTAACTGCTTTAAAAAAGAGATATTGACTTTACGATTGATCTGATACTCAAAGTGGTACCAGCATTGAAAGCTCAGTACCGAATGAATATAATAGAACTTACGGAGATGAAATCACAACTACAATAACTAATCAATAAAAAGTACATTCGACTAAGTGTATATCCCTAGGGAGCACCGGTCTTGTTTGTAAAAAAGAAGGATGGAACATTAAGATTATGCACAGATTACTGACAGTTAAATAAGATTTTTATTAAGAATCGATACCCACTCCCCTAGATAGATGATCTATTCGATCAATTCTTTGGAGCAACTATCTTTTCAAATATAGACTTAAGTTCTGGTATCATCAAGTATGAATAAAAGATGAGGATATCTTTAAAACAACATTTGGGACCTGCTACGGTCACTATGAGTTTGTCATAATGCCTTTTTGGTTAACAAACGCACCTGCTGCATTCATGTGTTTAATGAACAACATATTAAGCAACTACCTGGATAAGTTTGTGGTTGTCTTCATCAGCGACATACTAATCTACTCTAAAAATGACCAGTAACGTAAAGAACATTTAAGAATAGTTTTGAAAGTACTAACAGAACAACAACTTTATCTGAAATTCAGTAAATTTGATTTCTTTAAAGATAAGATTCAATACCTCGGACACGTGGTATCCAAGGATGGAATCTCAGTCGATCCATACAAAGTGAAGGCCATCATGGAATGACTAGTTCCTAAGAACGTATGTGACATGGTATCATTTATGAGAATTACCAGATACAACCGAAAGTTCATAGAAGGCTTCTCTAAGATTGCCTACTCCATAAATTCTTTACAAAAGAAAGGTAGAAAGTTCGATTGGACTGAAAAATGCATGGAGAGATTTAACAAACTAAAAATCCTATTAACTACTACCCCGATCTTAAAGATTGCAAAGCCATTCATGTATTTTGTCGTATGTACCGACGCTTGCAATGAAGGGCTAGACAGATTTTTATTACAAGAAAATTATGATGTGGCATATGAATCCAGAAAATTGAAAGAACATGAGAAAAACCATGCAACACATGATTTAGAACTTGTTGCTCTAATTCACGCCTTAAAAATGTGGCGACATTACCGAATTGGAATAAAATTTACACTTATGTCAGATAACATAAGTCTTAAATACTTATTTGACCAACATAATTTGAATGCAAGACAAGCCAGAAGGTTGTCCCTTTTAAGCGAATATGATTTCGAAATGAAACATATAAAAGGAAAATAAAATAAAGTGGCAGACGCTCTAATTCGTCATGCCAATTTACTGTTTGCAAGCAGCAGCTATGAATCTGATCTAGGAAATTAGATTTTAAGCGCTAAAAATTCTTATAGAGAATATCATATGTTAAAAGAAAAGACTGCTAGAAATTAACAAAATCAAATAAAAACAGATTTCAGTTTAAACCAACAAGGACTGTTGCTTCATAAAAATAGGTTGTACATACCAAACATAACATAAATTAATCTTACAACCATGGATGAACTACATAAAATACCATATTCAGGGAATCATTGATACCAGAAAATGATCACTATGATCATAAATGATTTCTTCTGCCAAACTTGAAGAAAGAAGTGGAAGAATACTTAGCTTGTTGTCTTGAATGCCAGCAAGTTAAGGAAAAACATCAACTTCCAGTAGGATTGTTGCAGCCACTACCCATTCCGGAATGGAAGTGGGAAACAATTCGCATGGATTTCATCACCAACCTACCAAAGAATTTCAGACAACATGATTCCATCATGGTTGTAGTTGACAAATCAAGTAAGGATGTAAATTTTATTCCTGTTAAATCTACCTATAAAGCTATTAACATTGCATATGTTTTCATGAAATAAATATTTAGGCTACATGGTGTACCGAAAGTGATAGTCTCAGATAGAGACGCAAAAATTACAGGTAACTTCTGGAAATCCATGTTTAAAGGTTTGGGCACACAGTTAAATTTCAGTACTACATATCATCCAAAAATGCATGTGCAGACTGAAATAGTAAATCAAGTTTTAGAGGACATGCTAAGGATGTATGTCATGGACAAACCATGTAAATGGGAAGATTACCTACACTTAGTAGAATTTGCATATAATAATAATTTTCAAGTTTCTGCAGATATGAGTCCATTTGAAATATTATATGGGCGTAAGTGTAACACTCGAATTTCATGGAGCAACCCAGTTGATGGATTAATATTGGGGCCTTATTTATTAAAAGATATGGAACTAACCGTGAAACAATATAACACAATTTAAAAGATTTCCAAGACATGTAGAAAAGTTATGTTGATTTGAAAAGGACTCCTAGAGAATTACATGTGGGTGATCATGTGTATATAAAGGTTAATCCCAAGAAAATTTCCTTGAGACTCGGAAAGTATTCAAAATTAGCACCAAGGTATTGCGGGCCATTTGAAATTTTATCTAAAGTAGGGTCAGTCGCGTACCAGCTATCCCTACCACCCAATATTAAAGTACACAATGTGTTTCACATTTCTATATTGAAAAGATATGTTCATGATGTTTCTCATGTAATTGATTGGAATGTAATCCACGTGGAGCCTGAAGGAGAGTTGCAGGTGGGACTAGAGTGTATTCTCTAGAGGATAGAACTTTTACTCTAGAACTGTACCACCGAACAGATCCAGGTGCAATGGAAGCACCTTAGTCCGGAACAAGCTAGTTGGGAGCTGGAAAGTAATATGCAGGAGGCATATCTAGAATTATTTGAAGAGGCTAAAATGAAAGAATAAAAACAAAAGCTATAACACTGAGGAAGATGTTATCTTTTAAGGGGAGGTGTATGTAATACCCCCTGAATTAATAATTTTTATGAATTCTACTGGAAAATACTTAATTATTATTTTTATTATTTTTGAGAGGAGGTCACGAATAAAACATTTTGTAAACATTTTTATTTAATAAAATATGTTGAGGGGGACAAAAGTGGAGATAGTTGTTGAAGAGTGTTCACTGACCCACAAGAGGAAAAAGACCAGTTCCAGAAACCACTGAGTGAGAACTCAAGATGCAGGAGGCATCATCCCCAAAAATTAGGTCACTACTCCTAGTTGAGTGCTAAAGAGTAGGAGGCTCATAAATGACCAAGTTCTAAAAAAAATACTATATATTAGTATGTCCATGACCACCAAGAGGCTAGCATTGGATGGGGATTAACATCTGTGAAATGCAAGAGATGGTGCAATGAAATATTTTTCTCTTGTGTTTCAGCGAATAGGCTTGGGGGTTCTAGAGCAAGTAGTTTGGATCATCTCTGGGAGTTGGTTGGGAGGAATACCTTCTCCACTTATGTTTTCCCTGTGTTGGTGGCATGTTCTTATTCTATTTCTTATGAGTGATTTTAATTACAGTAGAAGTGTATTTTAATGTTGAATTGCAGCTATACGTCTAGGAGAAATGTTTATGCATTGATGTTTTATGTAGTAAATTAGATCTGTACAATGTTAGATTATTTCTCAACGCATCTAAAAGCGGGCATCCATACCCGCAACACGGATTGCTAGTGATGTTATTACTGTAGTAATTAGTAATTCGTTCTGAGCATAATTATTACGATGTGGTTGGTGTTGATTTGAATTCAAGACTCATTCTTCATATTATTTATTAGTCTGTAACTTATTCCTGTTAAATTAATCTCATAATGTATTATGGAATAGATCTAGTTAATTTGTACAATCAAGACTGTTTCAGATCGGGATATTAGGATATCAACTTAAATGATTATAACTCATTAACCTAACCAATTACATATCCACAATTATCCTATCAATCTTTACCTTATCAGTTAAACAATTGGATTTTTATGGAAATCCCCAATCCGTAATCCGCAATCCACATTGCGAAAGGTCAATTACGGAGGAATAGTTTATAAAGAGTTATAATATGCCCTGCAATCCACACTGCGGAAGGTCAATTGTGGAGTAATAATTTATAAAGAGTTATAATATGTTCAAAAATCCACATTGCGGAAGTTCAATTGTGGAGGAATAACTTATAAATCATTAAAATATGTTTCGCAATCCGCATTGCGAAAGGTCAATTGTAGAGGAATAATTTATAAAGAGTTAAAATATGTTCTGCAATCTACAGTCCACATTGCAAAAAGCTAATTGCGGAAGGTTAAATTATAAAGAGTTAAACGATGTTCTACAATTCGCATTGCGGAAAGCTTATTGCGGAAGGTTAAATTATATATAGTTAAAATGTGTTCCACAATCCGCAATGCAGAAGCTAATTGTGGAGGGTTAATTTAGATAGGGTTAAAGTGTGTTCTGCAATCCGTTTTGCGAAAATCTACTTGCGGAGGGTTAATTTATAAAGGGTTAAAGTGCGTCCTGCAATCCGCAATCCACAATTGCAAAAGGAATATTGCGGAAGACTAATTGCAGAAAGGCAATTGCGGAAGGAAATAATATTGCGGAAATGTTCTTGTAGAAATGCCATCCCAGAAAGGCATTTGCAGAAGGAATAACAACTTAGCAAATCAAGATTAAAACATTTAAATAAATCGGATCCTAATTGACACAAATGGGTTGTAAGATTTGGAAATGTTGAACGAGCAAGTAAATGCCAAGAATATGTAATATGGTCTCAATGGTCAATAATTACCTGTTACAAGTAAATTACTTAAATAATGTGTCTTAGATATATGTTATATAAGAAAAAAAAAATTATTATGGTTTTTTGAGGTGAGTTACAAAAATGGAGAGAGTGGACATTGTGACACAGAAACAAGCAACTCTATTACAATCCCATACCTTTTATAATCCATTGAGAGTCCAATATATAGAGTCCAGAGTGTTATGACATCTAACTTATTCCAAATATAGTCAAGAGAGGTTGGGAGAATATCTCAACCACACACCAAACTAGGTAGAAAATCACTCTCATCTAACTATCCAACATGGGATAAACATTATCTCTAGCAAGATATGGATGTGCTATGTCATGTGGATGTGCTATTTTATTTATGTATTATATACTCCTAGCATGTGGAAAATTTAAAATTAATTTATGAATTTTTCAAATTATATTAATTTTAATAATATATTATTGAATTCAACTTATTTAGTTATTTTTCGAATTTATTTTAATTTTTTAATTCAATTCATTTTTTGTAGAGTTAATTTATATTTAAGATCCATCTTAAAAGGAATGAGAAATTTTGTGAGAAGTTAACTTTTTGGAGGAGAAAATTTTGAGTTAAAAACTTGCACCTCAAGAGATGTGATCCATAAGTATGGACTCAAATCCCTCATATGTAAATTCTAGTTTAATGATGATTCAACTCTCAAATCCCAAAGGAAAATGTATCCAAATTTCATTTTGGTTTTGAACTTATGGAGTGCCTCCATTGTAAAAATTTCACTTACTTAATATTTTAGTATTTTTATAAAGTTTTGCATGTTGTACATAATACTAACATAATTCTTGTATGAATAGAATAATATTCAAAAAAATAAATAGCAAAAATATCTAATATAGTTAAAATAGGGAAGTAGACTTCTTATATAAAATACTTTTAATTAAATATACACCAATATACTATAAATATGAAGACATCTATATAAAAATATCTTAATAAAATATTAAATATTAATTATAGATAAATTCATTCATTTTAACATCAATGTTGTTAAAATATATATTGTGATAAAACCAAATGCATGGAGCATATAAACTATGAAGTTAATGGTTCGTAGCTTTATTGAAAATCTGGTTCATACTGTTGTCATCATCAGAAATGACAGAGGGAATCCTTTTGTATTACAGAAGGATTGTTATGAGAAATGATAGGAGGATTGTATTGTATATCCTTTTTCTTATGGTCTTGCTTTCTGGTTTTGAGTAGTTTTTTTGGTACTTCAGGTGCTTTTGTGTCGATGGGTATTCTCTTTCTTCTTAAGTGTTTTTTTGATATGTTTTTAGGGTTTTTATTGTGTTGCCTATGGATTGTGTGGAAATACTATCTAAGAGAGTTGCTGTTTTTTATGTCCAGCTTTGTTGTAAATTGTTGTAAAACTTGCTTTGACTATATGTGCGGGTAATGATGATGGACTGTTTTTGTAACTTAGTAAGATACACAGCATCATAAATTATCTTTATTATCTTTAATTCAATAGAATATAAAAAAGCTAACAGCATCATAAATTATCTTTATTATCTTTAATTCAATAGAATATAAAAAAAGCTAATCTTTTTCTTGTTGAAAAAAAAAAACTCCTTTTTGTGCAGCGAGACTCGAAATTGGAAAAATTATGGGAAAATGAAAAAGAAATATAATTTTTTATAAGCAAAAGTAGAGTTCATTGTTGAATAGTCGTGCGAAGCCCATTCAATGGTAGCAAACATTCGTCTGACAAATCTGATCAGGGCCTCGTTGTTTGTCTTTGATGCGACCAAGTAACAATAGTTACGACAAAATAAAGGACAAGACTTTGCCTGTTTCGTGGCCCACATACGTCCATGATCCATCAGATTCGGGTCCCGTCGCCTGTGTATGGTGGTCCCGTGCGGGGTTAGCAACGTTCGTTCTTGATAAGTAGACAGTTTGGTGAATATTCTCGGTCGACGCTGCCACTCGATGCCGCGTTTCATTGTTGTACTATTGTTGTTTTATGAGGTCTGGAATTTGATGGCCATCAATATTCAGTTTGTTGCAGAGTATTTAATGATGGTTGGATTTCAACTTATTTTATAGATAAATGTAATATAGACATTTAAAAGTTTTGAAATATTATTTTACATCTTTGTTTAAATTTTGGGTAAAAAATGTTAATATACTTTTATAATATCTAATACCAATTATGTTAATGTAATTTAAGAGGTATAGTTGCAGGCCATTCTTGAAAATGTGTAAGGGACATCAAATTTTAATTATTCGTTAGATTCAACAATTTGAGAATGTAGTGAATGTTATTTTATTTAAAAATAATAAGTTAGTTTTTTTTATTTTAATTATTTAGTTTATATTTTAGAATATTGGGGTGGAATACTATTTATGTTTTTTTAGATTTAAGGAGGATGAGACAAGTATATTGTTTAGATTGATTCTATGAGCATCATACAAAATTCATAATAAATAATTATAAAAAAAAATAGCTCATGTTGTAAATGCAGTTTGTACTCTACTTAATGGCATGGTAAGTACTCCACTTAATGGCATGGTAACCTCCAATCCATGTGACACTCGAACTCAATATGGGAGCTATGAGTCAAGCTAAATGTGCACAAGGTTTAGGACATCATGTGCACAAAGAGTGAAGGTAGGTGATAACATGTAGACAAGACATTGACAATTAATGATTACAACTACTAATGAAGAACAAGTAACAATAACTTGTTCATGGCACTTAACTTGGGGCCTATGGGTGTTTACCTACCACAAAGCGAGTTATTAATATATACTAATTTAGATAATAAACACATTTTTGAATAAGAAAAGGAGGATTGATTGAAGTTTTGCTACTAAGCTACGATAATATGCCCAACTGAAATATGGTCTCTCATACATTATGTTAGGAGGAATACTTACAAAGGAAATTGGCACATTTCTAAAGAGAAAGAAACAATTCCAACATTACATAGACATGAAATATTCCACATTGTAATTAAGTTGATAGATCTTTTTATTTGAGATTTGGGATGAACTATGGCCTATGCTTTTTAATCTATGGACGAAAATGAGACAAGTGTAATGTCTAGATTGATTCTATGGCAGATAATTCATAGCATTGATAACTCATAGGTGATAGCCAATAGTTCATGGCAATAACTAGAAGAATGTGATATAAAAAGAAAAAGAATATAAAAAAAACTAACAATTGATAAATGGATAACAGAAAGAATGTTGGTGATAATATGTACCTAGGCATGGATAACTCACACTTAAACCGCTAGAAGAATATGAGGAATAAAAAAATATTTCTAAATTGTTTTCCATTTCATAACTATCTCTCAACTATTTCATCCCTATCAACTTGATCTAACCACAAAGACTGTACTAATTTAATGATTAACTAAACAAATTAAACTTGATATTTTAAACAAAAACTTAATTATAATGTAGATTAAGTGCAAATATCACAAATATTTGAGAACATGAACAAATGATATATATGATATATATTTTCCCTGAACCAAGAGTGCAAAGGCATTTTTTTCATGTACTTTGCTTTTAGAAGATGATTCCAAATGCCAGGATTGTTCAAAGCATACCAAAAATTCTTCATCCTCAATGAGATACTGAAGTAGGGGAGATGCTTAATGCCCCAGCCCCAGGGTAGTGGGACGTGCCAATAAGTGCTAATCACCGAGGTGAAAATGCTTTTTCTTAGTCAACGACCCCCAAAGGAAAGAAAAGATTAAATTTCAGAGCTTATCCAGGATAGTAGAGGGGATCGGGAAAAGTGCAAACCAATAAACAGGCAGGCTAGTCAGGACAGAGCGAACAAGAACCAGACGACCACACAAGAAGAATATGAGGAATAAAAAAATATTTCTAAATTGTTTTCCATTTCATAACTATCTCTCAACTATTTCATCCCTATCAACTTGATCTAACCACAAAGAGTGTACTAATTTAATGATTAACTAACCAAATTAAACTTGATATTTTAAACAAAAACTTAATTATAATGTAGATTAAGTACAAATATCACAAATATTTGAGAACGTGAACAAATGATATATATATATATATATATAATTTCTTATTTTAAAACTATAATTCTATACAATATTACATTACATTGTTATCAAATTTCAAAATTTTGCTATTATTAAAGATTAAATTTAAAACATATATGTCATTTCTTATTTTAAAACTATAATTCTATAGCATATTACATTGTTATCAAACTTCAAAAATATATGATATTTAATTTATGTATTGATCCAAAAATATATGATACTTTACTTGATGTATTGATCTATGATTATGTAACATTATTTTAACCTCATACAATAGGTGAGTGCTTCATTGAAAATTTGAATATAATTATAATTAAGCATTTATAGGTTAGTGTTTCATTGAAAATTTGAATATAATTATAATTAAACATTTAAATCATATATGAATAATTGAATTTACAATTTTTTATTAAGTTATCAATTAAACTTTAAATGATTCTATAAGTCAAGCCTTTAGCTTTAAGATAAACCATGTGAGCTTCCCTCTAAGCCATGGTAAAGAAACCAGACTTTGAAAATCATACTCAATAAAACTGATAAAAACAGGATAAACACATAAACTAAGAAACCACAAGGAAACCCTTTGCCACAAGAATAAAGTGAACAATATTCATTATGTAGTAGAGTAATAAATGCTGCCACGATAGAACTGTGAGCTTTTAAATCTCAAACAGGTTGAGATGTGCTGCGGCCCCAGCATTTATTACTCTAATACATGCCACTGATAACCAATTTCCAAAGCCAATCTACTTTCAACTATAAATTTAGCGGATTGGAAGGAGTCGCCGAATTTTATAATACATTTAGCCGATTCAGTCAAATTTGGCAACGATGTGGCAGGCTGCGTTCGTTGACAAGCACTCGAGAAAGAGTATATGATACGTAATGCTAAACACGAAAAGCAGGTAAAGTGCAACACCATCTCGAAGAAAGATCCAGTCAGTCGAGAATACGCCAAGATGTGCATGGGGCCTCCTGTCAGTCGGAATATATAGCGCTACCACCGGCTCCAACAAAGATTGTGGAACTAAAAGCTGGAAGGATGACCCTGATCATCATCTTTTGTCGAGCTGGAAGGATGACCCTGATCATCATCAATCACCGAGGATGCAAGTGAATGGGCCTTTGTCCTACTCAGACTCAGTAAGCCGTGATCACCGAGAATGTGAATGAATGGATGATGGGCCTTCGACATAGCCTTATCCCCTAACCCTTCTCTTTCAGCCAATATTGGAAGGTGAAATAGGTTTCGGAGCTGATCCAGCAAAATATACATAGCAAGGTTTGGAATGGAAGGTGAAATATAATAGGTGTTCAGGGACTTGTATGATCGATAACTCAGTATATGGTTTGAAACTGTAAAGGATTGCCCGGTTTTCATACTGTACACGAGTGATCATAAGTATATAACTACTACCTACGTCCTTATAAGTGAACGATATCCAGATATTTGTCGACCGAGTACCTTTACGTGAAAGACAAGGCAGATAGAACCAGACATAGTGATGTTTATGATTTGCATGATAGGAAAGCACAATACTAGTCTATAGAACAATCGTTTATGAAGAATCCGATGTCGTTTTCGTTTTCTTGGAAGATGATGCGTCTCGGTCGATGCACTTCTATCTCCACAATGATTGTCGATTTTGGGCGCATGGGTGCACGAAACTAGGGTTGGAAATTGACGGGCATTTGCCCGTCAAATACAGGGATTTTTTTTAAAAAACGTTTTTTTGGACCGCTAGTATTCATCCAAACCGTGATTTTGACGTTTAATATTTTTCTGAAAACTTAAGTATATTTATTAATACTTATTGTACTCGAAACTAGTAGGCTACTAAGCATTAAAGCTTGGGCAGCGGGCACGAGGGCCTAGTCCAGAGCTGTAGCAGACAACTAGTTAGTAGTTGGAACTTGGTGTTACAGTGTTTGGTAAATTTATTAAATGTTTAAATGTGTAGTGAATGAGTAATCACCAAACTGATGATGGATTGCAGCTTGCAGCTGCATGCACAGGTGGTATATCACACCCAGTGCTGGTGATTATTTTTGTTCCTCGTGGTTTTTGTATGAATCTATTTAGAAGATTACATATGGGAAACCCATCAATGGATCTGATATTTATAGTGGTTAGGTAATAAATAAAATGATACAAATAATGTGATGCTATTTGGAATTTGACATAAATTATGGGTAAAATTGTGCTATATTGTTTTGGATATTTTTTAACTGAATTTTACATCATTTATAAAGATATATAAAAGTATTCATGCTTTTCCATTTTCCATTATTCAAATTTTTCAATAACATATTATGATTTTTACACAATATGATATTAATTAGAGTTTGATTTAAAATATGGGTAATTGTGCTGGTTTGCTTTGAGTTACATGAGTGAATTTTACATTTTTACAAACAAGTATAAAACTATTCATGCTTTTTGGTTTTTCATTATTTATGTTTTTCAATTTTATATATTATGAATTTTCTTTGACATAAATTTAGAATATATATTATGAATTTTCAAGGTAAACTAGATTTTTAAGATTGAGAAATTTTGATTCTTAAATTTTTAGAGTAAAAAAATTCAAATACAGTAGTAAATACACACTATAAAAATTGCAATAAAGCTCTATTTAGTTCTAGGCATGTCTCCTTATCAACAATTATGTATCCATAACTCTTTATTTTCAGCAATACATAACGGTTTATTTTCAGCAATAAACTAAACTCTCCTACAGCAGTGAGGCATAAAGTTTATTTTCAGCAATAAACTAACTCTCCTACAACACTGAGGATAGGGATCCTCAGAGTATATTTAGTTTACTAAAACATTAGTATTGACAAGTACATATTTATTGAAAAAGTACAATGAACGAAAATGTTTAACCCTAAAATGTCAGGAAAAAATAATATGATGGGTAAGATTAAAGTGAAATTCCAACATTTGCAGGAAGTCTCTCATGTCACTCACACTATGTCGTTGTCAAAATTCAGGAACAGTATTTATCTGATAGCATAGTATTTAATGTTGCTATGGTTGAGTTTTAGATGATTCCATTCTATTTTATATTAGGTAGCCCCAAATCCAACATAAGACATGTCTACTATCCTCTCATTAATTGACCTACAACAAACTGATTATTGTTCACCAATATTGTTTACTCAAAAGATTCTCATTAATAAGTTGGTACCTACAATTTTAATTGAAAGTTGTCTAAAGAGGGGACTTTTTGATCATGTAGAAATAAATGGCTCTCTTCTTGTTCTCTTTCCGTTCTGTATTTTGGGCAGGTTGCTTAGGCTTAGATAAAGCTTCTGCTCTGGGCGCTCGGAAGGTAGATCAGTCAGTAGGAAGTCGGTGAGGCCAGGCCGCTTTGAAAAAACAACATCTCTCGTTCTTGTTTTGGTATAGGTACTCTCAGTAAGCGTATTGAAAGAGGTCTAGGCCCAGTTGACGTCTCCTTGTCGTAGGACTTTGACTTCTAAGAGCTACACTCTAATAAGGCTGAATTGCTCTTTAGCCTTTTACTTAAACCGTAGTTCATGCGATGGTGACTGCTAGGCTCAGGTGACTTTGATTAATCAATCGTTCCGTGCTTGGAATGGTAGTCGTATCAAAATATTTGCTCTTGTTCCGGCTTTAGTTCAAGCGGTAGTTCAGTAGGAAGGATAGAGTGTGGGTGTTGGGGTTTTCCGATTTCATTTTTGAGTTTAAAATCCTTTTAACAAACAACAGAAATTACAGATTTTGTAAATTAAATTCACCAAATTCCTGAAAAAAATCAAACTGAAAAATAAAAAGTCCCTTAATTAGACAGCTTCTTTTAATTTTAATTTTAGTGTAAGATGCTACAAGACGCCGTGTTCTCTGCCCCCATTATATAAGGCATCGCTTTTGGGCAGCAGGTTGCCTCAATGCTTCCCAAGGAAGTTCGCCTTACTGGCCCTTTGGATGTTTGTTTGTTTTCTTTTTAAGTATTCTGACAATTACTTTTCTATTCTGCTCTCAGAGCAATTTGTTTGTTTTTCTTTTTAAGTATTCTGACAATTACTTTTCAATTTTGCTCTAGGAGCAATTAATTTTGTATTATACTCTCTGAGCATTGGTTTGTTTACATTTGTGTAAGGATGTTAATAATGAAATTTAATTTTAATAACAGGTGTGAGTAGACAAGCTGAACGTTTATGGGAATTGAGAAATAGGTGCCCAATATGTTTGGATTTTTAAACCTGTAAGGCTTACTGGGTTAGACTGGGTTATTAAATAGGAATCTGCAATCTAAACTAATCTAAATTATTTAATTAAGTTGATAAGAAAACTTAAGGAATTTTTGATTAATTTTATTTAAGTTATATAACAAGTTATATAGTTATGTTTAAATTTGGGTGGAGAGTATAATATTATTTTTTCTTTCAACCATTTGATTTACATTTAAATAAAAATTATTTTTCTTAGATTTTAATGTTTATGTAACACTAAACTTCATAAATAATTAAAATTAACTTAAGACTTGATAGACATACTTGTTACATGTTTCTTTTCTTTTGTTGAAATTATGTTAAAAATTAATGCTACACGAATTTAGGGCAAATTTGTCTAATAGTTAAACTTAGCTAAAGTTTGTTCATTCTTTTTTCTAAACATTTCTTAAAAAGTGAAAATAATGTTAAAACTTCACCAACATTTTCACATGTTTTTCTAATGATTAAAGTTTATATATATCTACATAAATAGCCATATGCCATGGCTTTTTTCGAGAAAAAATTATAAAGATCACAATAGAAGTTAAGAAGTTTTGCAAAGCTAATATCACAAATTACATTTACATTTACATTTAAATAATAAATTCTAATGAGAAGGATAATAATTTTCTCTTTTCCACTCAACTTAAATCTAATCAACATGCTAGTGTAAATCTTTCAACATATAACCTTTGCTAATTGACATGTTTTACCCTTATGTGTTGTGGTTAATCAACCATCACATTTATTGAAATACAAAGATACATATTCTAGAAACTCAATTAAGGAGAACTATAACTTAAAAATGGTTTGCTTGCCCCTTTATTGTTTTGAATTAAGGAGAACTATAACTTAAAAATGGTTTGCTTGCCTCTTTATTGTTTTGAGTGAAAATTACATATTATAAAGTGGTCAAGTAAAGTTTGTAGTCGTGCCCAAATTCAATGAGTGTATGGTGAATACTCTTTTGTTTTGATATATCTTGACACCACACTGCTACTCGTATTCATATCTTCAACTATATCTCTCTACACTATGTGAAACTAATGAAGTAGTGGGCACACCCTTCTTCCTTCGTGTAGAATGCATTTGAGTAGAACCTTCAACCATAACTAATCAATTGAAATATAACCAAATTTTGTTCACTAACCTATTTATCTCCTCCTTTTGGAAAGACCAAACGACTCCAAGAAGTTGTAACTACTTATACTTAAATAACATCATCATAAACACTATGATGTTTTTCCTAAGCCTTAGGGTTTGCTTTCCACAACTAATTGCTTCTATGTGGCTAAGATGCCATGTTTCCTTCTTATGTTCAAGCTTCCTAATCATGTAAGTTCTAACAATGCATCTTGTTGATTTCTTGACTCAAATATGAGTCAGTTAACATAGGACACAACAGCTACTGATTTAATTTATTTCAACTAAAGTTGAGTCACTTCATTTTGGAAAAAAAAATATGTTTATTAAAAACAACACCCTCAGTGTCATTTAAGCCTTGAAGTTGGTTGTATTAAAAAATAAAATCTTTGTTTCTGTAATACATGTATATTGTAGTATAATGTTGAGTTAATAGATCTGACATTACCTTCGAAATCATACTAACAACTTTAAATGCTTTTCTTAAATGTTGATTTATAATACACACTTTAAGTATAGAAACATCCATGTTTAAGATTCACTATATCGATATATAAACATATCTTTAATTGTAAAGGCATAAAAATGCATATTGGTTTTGATCAGGTGGGTTTGACAAAGAGATGTTTACACTTCATAAAATTAAAATTAGCGAATGCTTGTAAATATACCTCCATATTCATCTTGTTTTATGATTAAAATATATGTTTAAAACTTATAATAAACACATGATAGTTCTATATATTATGTTTTATATAATATAGAGTAGTTTATAATATATAATTTTTATATTGCATATAAAACATATAATAATAAATGATAATCACTTAACTATTATTCATATCCTTATTTCTTTGATTATTCACGTGTTACACAGAAAGTCTTGATTGCAGGCGCGTAAGCTAATTTAGGTTATCGAGATGTGTATCCTAAATGGGGGAGCAATCAGTAATCATAGTAAAGCACCATGAGCTAGATTTCCATACATTGTCCAAGAGAATACACTTCAATATTGTTTTAATCAAGGATCGTAAATGTAGAGAATGTTTGGCATGTCTTTTCGAGGATAACAAAAAGAACTTACATTCCAAATTTAAAATTTAAATTTACTATGTGATGTCCAACTTGGGGCTATGTAGAATATCTTTGAGGTTTTCTTCACTGTGGTAGTAAGGACAATGGACGAGGAGCCAAAGCCACTTTTTTTTGTTAACATTTAAGTTTCTAGTCTAGGCCATTAATAATGGAAATTGGCAAGGGAGATGGCCAAATACCTAGGCCCTATTAGTCTAATCCGCGAACTTCCTAAATTTTCAATTGAGATAAGGGTTACTATTGAGAACGTTCTTATTTCTCATATTTATGAATGAACTGAATTCCACCCTCTCTAAAGTTCATATAGATTTTCCTTCATGAAATTCATAATTGAATGGGATTGGCACACTCTATGAAATTAATACATCAATGGTTATCTCTAAATTGTTCTATATCTTTCACCTACAACTTCATGTCTTGTAATTTCTGATAAAATTGGGATAAAATTGTTGATGGGGGGAATATTTAGTTAGTTTTCCCACCCCCTCATTAACTTGGTTTTCCCTCTTTTTTGTTCTTTTGGCAAATTTTTTTCATATCATTGTTTATTAACTCTTTTTATCCTTTTTAACCTAAATTATTTATACCATAATATTATAAATGAAACACTATAGTTTTTTTCCACATTCAAATTGAATAATAATATAAAATGCATTTTATAATGGACTACAAAATTACAATATATAGGTGGCCTCGTAGACAGGTTTTTTAATATGTTAGAATCAATATCCTCAGTAGTGTTATTTTTGGTGAAAGATCCCTTAACATGTGAGTGAACTTCTTCCATAGTCTAGAGTCCATATTCTTGATCTCGTTTATAGGAATTGTTGTAGGTCATGGATTATAGTCATTATTACATGCTTAGTTTGATGAAATAAGGTAAAGATGAAGTTTATTTATATTGATTTTTACTCCCTCATGTCATTACAAAACTTAAAATTCAAATCTTTATGTTGTGAATGTTCCATGATATCATGAGCTAATTTGATCACTTTTGGCTATTTTTTTGTGATTCTACTATTTTTTTCCTTTTTACTTTTGCAGTCGAAATCTGTGTATCTTTTAATAACTTTAAACACAAGGTACAAATACCTAATGGGGGTTTTCACTAAGTGTCAACAGAGAGAGAGGGTGAAAAGAGATAGGGGGCGAGGGATACAAGTTGAGAGAGAGAGAGAGGATAGGGTGGAGGGATAATGGCACGGAGGGAGAGATTGATAGAGGGAGGAATAGTGAGGGAGGTAAATAGAAGGTGAAGCAAGAGGGAGAGACAAAGTGAGTTTGTGAGAGAGGGAGGACACACACACACACACACACACACACATATTATGTGGGAGAGAGGGGGAGGGGTGAGTAACTGAGGGAGAGGGGGAGGGGTGAGAAATATAGAGAGAGTGAGGGAGAGAACGATAGTGAGGGAGGTATAGAGAAGGTGGAGATGGGTTACGAGATATGGGAAGTGGTGAAGGGACACACACACACATAGAGATAGAGAGAGAGAAGGAGGCATGACACACACACAGATACATCGAGAGAGAGAGAGAGAGAGATTGTGTGGGAGAGAGAGAGAGGGAGGGGTGATAGACAAAGAGATAGGGGGGAGGTGTGAATGATAGAGAGAATGATATGGAGGGAGGGGTGATAGACAAAGAGATAGGGGGGAGGGGTGAATGATAGAGAGAATGATATGGAGGGAGGGATAGTGAGGGAGGTATATAGAAGGTGGAGAGAGACTATCAAGAGAGGGGGTTAAGGGAGTCACACACACACATAGATTACGATAGAGAGAAGGGGGAGGGACACACACACACACACGCACATAAAGAGACAAAGAGCGAGCGAGAGAGAGAGAGGGAGAGATATTGTGTGGGAGAGAGAGGGGGAGGGGTGTGCGATATAGAGAGAGGGGGGATGAGTGATAGAGAGAGACTGGTGAAGGGAAGGATAGTGATGGAGGTATAGATAAGGTGGAGAGAGGTTACGAGATAGGGGGATTGAGGGAGGAACACACACACACACACACACACAGAGATAGACAGAGAGAGGGATGCTCTGAGAGAGAGATGGGGGAGGGGGACACACACACACACATACACATAGAGTGAGTGATTGTGTGCAAGAGAGAGGGGGAGGGGTGAGAAGCAATGAGAGAGGGGGGAGAAATAAAGAGAGAGAGTTATGTAGGGAGGGATAGTGTGGGAGGTATAAAGAAGGTGTAAAAAGAGTCTAAGAGATGGGGAGTGAGGGAGGGACACACACACATAGAGATAGAGAGAGAGGTTGGTTTTGTGAGAGAGAGGGGAGAAAGACAAATACACACACACATAGAGATAGAGAGATATGGAAATACAAAGGTAGGGAGGGCTAGTGACTAAGGCATAGAGGGATAGTGAGTAATGTACATGCATAGCCATCGATGCTAAAAATATTATTTAGGGATCAAGTCTTGGAATTCCTCCCTTGACCATGTTGAGGTCTGAACACCGATATCTAATGATCAAAACCTTTTAAAGGCATGTGCATACTTTCTTGGAGACCAAGCATACCTTGAATAGGTAATGTGTGGTGCTTCAAGGAATTGTTCATTAACATGGGTGCCTCAAATATTCCATTATGGCCTAGGGCACACACATATTCCCTCATTCATGTCTTGAAGGTCCCATGCCTACTTCTCAAAACCACCTATTTCCATTAACATCTATATTCATAGTCCAAATATACCTATAAGATTCCATGTGTGATTTTTTAACGAATCCTGTCTATCCTTGGATGCCTAGAAGCTTCAGTTAGGGCCTAAGGCCATATAGTTTCCTCCCGTGACCAAGTCCACGTCCTTCAAATGCATACCTAGTACTCAACAAAGGATGATGGCATGCATGACCCAGTTAAGATTCAAAGGATTCACTTTCAACGTCATGTGTGGTGGTTGGAGGCATCAATTTTGGCCCTAAATGGTTAACAACTTCCTTTAAAGCCTAAGGACCAAGTGTTTCCCCCCACCATGTCAAGGATCCTAATATCTATACTTAGTGCTAAAAATCTTCTAATGGTATTAGTATCCCCATTTCAAGGTAAATGATACCATGGAAGGTTCTCTTGAGGTTGTTCGACACATCATTCTTGGCTCTAGATTCCTAGAAG
>LPNX011125745.1:270086-327897 GCA_001517045.1 Pseudotsuga menziesii | reverse complement strand
GGTATTTCAAATTTAAAGCAATTTCGTTGGCTAACACATGATGACATGGAATTTGAATAAAAGTTAAAAGGCCCATTTTGAGTTGAAATTTCCTCTAATGTCTTCTGGGGGATAAGGCCTAGGTTTTGTTCCTTTAATATGTATAAGGTCTTAAGACACATACATAGTACTTAGAAACCCCTAATGGTTCCCATATCTGCATTCAAATCAAAACTATCAACTTGAGAGGTCATCTATGGTGATTCAAGGTGTCATTCATGAACCTTGAGCCCTAAAGAATGGTTTACAACCTAAAATTAAAGATTTAGGTCCCAACCATGATTACCACCTTGTCCTCCATATATAATGCTAAGAAAATCCTAATCATGGCCATGTGCAAACTTAAAGGTTGAGGATACCCTTAAGATATCATTTGTGTTTGTTTGAGGTATATGTCTATAGTATTCCTTTAGGGCATAAGGACTAGGTTTCCTCCCTCAACAATGTCTACAGATATTTTCCTAGTGCTAAAAGAATTCTAATGCACTGCATATTCTCTCTTAGATGCAAAATGTCACATATTGAGCTCCTATGTGCCGGTTTGATGCCATGTTCATAGACCTCAAGCCTTAAAAACTACCTTTAGGGAATAAGTCTTGAGTTTTCTCCCCCAAGCATGGTCAAGGGACTATGACCCATACTTAGTTATTAAATCCTGCTAATGGTTCCCATATTACAACACAAAGAAAAATTATGCTCTTGGGAGGTTAGGCATGGTTGTTTGAGATGTTGTTCATGATGATGCTAAAATATTACTATAGGTCCTATGTCTTGATTATGCAAACTATTTTTTTTATTCATTTCCCTAGCCATGCACCAAAACCATTTTTTGTGGTTCTCCACAATGCGTGCGCATTTTGCTTCTCCAAAATGCGTGTGCATTTTGCTTCTCCACAACACGTGCGTGTTTTGTAACTATGAAATGTGTGTGTATTTTGTAACTAACATGTGTGCATTTTTCTTAGCATAACCTACGTGTCATATGACATGTTAGGCTCAAGCATAACCAAACCAATCCTTACATAATGTGAGACTGTTGAATTTTTATGTATCGTGAGTGTGTTTCCTAAAAATAGGACTACATCTAAAATGTCCCTCAACTTCTTACACACACCCTTAATATGGATACTTGGCCGAAAGAGTTCAGCCATTTTTATTGAATTGCTCCACTATTATTTACATGGATATGAATGTACAACTCAATGACTCCCAAAAATCATATGAGAAAAGATTACCTTATGATTGGATATCATTATCATAGTTTGCTTGAATCATGATTGATTAGGCTTCCCATTTGGTTTGTGAATTACGAATCATGGTTCAAGGGGAAAAGGTACCTTAAACCATTACTATAAAAATTACAAGTTCAAAGTAAAGTAACTATTTTCCCTTTCTTAGGGTGCTTCCATTGTTGTGTTGAACACTTGACAAGGTTGTTTCGAGCATCACCTCATGCTCCAAATACTTCCACCTTTTATTGCCCCTTTTATTCATAAGGTATATCATACCCTCTTTAGACTCTATTGGTTCTACCTAAGCAAAGGAAGGACACACCCTCCCCAACACCATTGGTCCACCACCCACCTATACATAAGTACACATCATCGCTAGAGACAAAAAGAGAGACCTTGCCTAATCATAATTTCCTCCATTGGACTATGTCTCTCCCTTGGTTTGCAGAGTTGAGTGACCAAACACATATATAAAGGTATTCCTTCCCTTGGTGGAGTCCAATACCGGTTTGGTTGTTCCTACTACTGAATGAATTTTCAGGTATGTGCAGCAAGATAATACTTTTTTAGTTTTTTGTTGTGTTATTTTATAAGTATTTATTTACTTCTTCTTCGAAAGGTGCAAAGTTTGTTATTAAAGTGATTCATGAACATATTTTTTAGATTCACTCCCTCCTTTGTATTTATTGTATCTGTGTTGAATGGACATTGTATAGGTTGTATTTCATTTTCATGTAACTTTGATTTTTATATTATAAGTTTTATTACTTGCAAATTCAATATACATTGGTTATAAATTTTTTCAATTGATTTCTTTGTATAGGAACTTGTTTTTTATGTTTGTGAAAATTCTTTTATATAAGTTTTTGCATTATTTAAAAGATTAGATATTGTTTATTAAAAGCTATAGAGTAAAACAATGAAAAATTTGTGACTATATTAAGACATTTGATTAAATTACTTGTAATATACAATGAGATTTTGATGTTTTATTATGATTTATTTTAACATGCCATTACATTATTTAGAGGATTAGAGCTTGCTTATTAAAAACTATGAAGTAAAACAATACAAAATTTGTTACTATATTTAGAAATTCAGAACATCCCAGCATTGAAATGTTTAATCTAACAATTCAGAACATGAAATTTTGTAGTTTTATTATGGTTTATTCTAACATGCCAGCATTGAAATGTTCAATATATCCACGGGGACATCGCTGAGGGACCAATATGATAACATGTTCGTTCATATTGGGGGGTAAAAAATAAAAAAAATTAAACCAATATATTGATGCTATATTAAGGGTAAAAGGGATTAATTTTTTTATTATAGAAATACCCAATATCCTGGGACCCTTTTTATTGCAAACAAGCCACATGGGTTTCACGGGTAGGGAGCATTTTCATGGTTTTTAGACTAGTTTCCCCTCCGTGTTCATTATCTCTCCTAGGGTTTACCCTTCAGCGTTTTGCTCAGTGCTTGTGTCTGAAACACAAGTTGAGTTCTTGCGGCTCATTTTCTATGGAGGCATTGGCCAGGGAGCATAGGGATTTCCCCGAAAATTTATGCATGAAACATGGGTTATTTTGCTCATTTTATTTGGAAGTAGTGGCGGAGGGAGCATAGGGATTTCCATAGGTTTTCATGGTTTTTTGACTGCTTGTAGCTCCCAAGGTCCCTTAGAAGTCTACTTGTTGTCAGCGGATCTTGACACAAGAAGGCGAATGGCTTGCGAATTAGTGAAAGGATTTGCAACTCATTATAAGGAACACATTATTGCTATGGTATCCACACACATACAAAACATGCAGGACAAATATGTCACCAATCTAGCAGAGAATTGGAAGGAAAAGGATTGTGCGATATACTTGGTTGTTTCTTTATCAACTAAACAAACTATTGGAGTTTTTCTAAGTACCGACTTGATCAATTTTGAATAGTTCATCTTGATCATGATAATGCTATATTTACAAAGTGAGGATGTGAATGCATAACCATTATTGAAGGTAGATGCATTGAAGTTTTTGACCACTTTCCGCTCTCAGATTCCTAAGACCAGTACTTTGAGTATCATGCCTCATTTGATGGCGTTCCTATTGTGTGAGACAAATGTTGTTCATTCTTATGCTGATTGTATCGAGAAGATGCTACTTGTTAAAAATGGGCGACAACTTCAGTATACTTCTGCAGACATTAATCCCTTCCTTTAGACCTTAATGGCTAATATTTTTAATGCACTTAAATTGTCGTAATCCCAGGAGAATCCCTATGTCACAGAATGTGTTCTGAGAGTTGTGGGATTGGCAGAATTTATTGGTGATCTGGAAATCGGTTGTCTTCCAGGTCTAACATCCATCCGAAATGAGGTCTGTAAGAATAAAAAAATGCTAGTTTTAATCATTATTTATTTGAGTCACTTGCTTCCTTAATGAGAAGATCCTGTGGAAGAGATCCAGAATTGATTGCATGTTTTGAGGAAAATCTGTTTCCTATCTTACAAACCACTTTGGTTCATGATGTCACAAAATTTGTACCATACGCTCTTCAGTTGTTGGCTTATCTTATTGAGATAAATTGACCTGCTCTTCCCACAATCTACATGCAGATTTTTTAGCTTTTTCTCTCCCCCAAGTCTTGATAAAATAAAGTCAATGTCCCATCCCTTGTATGATTGTTGCAAGACTATTTACAAAAGAACCCTTAGAAATTGACTCAGGAGGGTCCGTTGAGCCAATTGCTAGGAATATTCAACAAGCTTGTTTCATAGAAGAGCACAAATCATTTAGGTTTTTGCATTTTGAACACAATTATAGATAATTTAAGTTATGAAGTCATATCACCTTATTTATGTCACATATAGAGTTCCCTTTTCATTCAACTTTAAAATAAGCGAACTGTGAAATTTGTATAATTTTCGTGTTCCTTTTCTAGTGAAGCACAGACCTGGAGCTCTTGCTAACTCTATCAATTCAGTTCAGACAAATATTTTCCATGCAATTTTGGAGAAGTTCTGGGTAACCACACTTAAATCAATTATAGGATTTCTTGCAACAAAGTTGTGCTCAGTTACATCTACTAGACTTTTATGTGAATCTCCAACACTCTTGGCAGACACTAGTGCTGTACTCTAAGAAAAAATGCTTGATATCACTATGAATCTCCTTGCAAGTCCAGAGGAAGATAGGGTAGAGAAGGAGATAGAAATGTCAGACTTGGAGGAAACCATTGGATACACTCCAACAATTTCCCAACCTAACAATTATGGAAAGAAAGAGAAGGATCTAGTTAAAGAAATTAAAGATCCTAAGGATTTTTTAGTAACTTCATTAGCAAGAATATTAGCATAGGCCCCAGGTAGGTATCCTTCCATCATTCAATAGTCACTAGAACTAGCCAATCAAGTTGCAGTCCCTCAAATCTACAACCATTATGGATGTACTATTGTATAGGTAATATGCATTTCTTTCCATTTTTTGTTTTTTTGTCTGTCTATTGAGCAATTCCTTTTCCTTTAGAGAGTACATGTTAACAGGACTTTTTTTTTTGTTTTCACATATAATGACTAGTTAGCTGTAGTAAAATGCAAAGTAGAAATTTTTAGTAAATAATAGAAAAATTTATAGTGCTGAAACTTTACAACAGAATATATCATGCTCTTTTAATTTTGTATTAAGGTCCCAGACCCCAATTTAACGGTGTGAAAATTTCCATTGTTGGCTTCAGAAATTATCGACAAAAATAGTACCATCTTTTGCATTAAGCATCCAGGATATTCTGAAGGTTACTGTCTTTCCTTTCATGTGAAATCTATCTATGTTTTTGGTGTTTCACAAACATAAAAAATAATGAGTTTGAATGAAAAACTTATCTTCCTTTAATTAAGTCATCTAAAATGTCTCCTTCGATATACTAGACTCATTCTGCTACCCATGGACTAGTACCTTTCTGCCTCCGATTTAGGTTACCATTGGATTCCTTCTGCTAGATTTTTGTATTTAGTCCTACTAACATCACTCTGAAAGTGGCTGTGATCACTTACCCGGATGGCCACTACAGTGGTCATGATCATCATTTTAATTTCTTGATTGAGATTCCTTTGTTGAGCCTTCTCCCTGTGCCCAACTATTACTTGATGGTTGATTTCCTCCAAGGGCTCTCTTTAGAACACAATATGATGATGCTACTTCACATTGATAGTGTCAAGGGACTTGTCATATAGTCTATTTTGATCCCAAATGTTTATGTGGATACAACCTTGTTCTGAAAATGGGAACATCCCCTTCTGTCACTATCAAGATTCAAGAAGTTTACGATCCCAAGGTAGATCAAGGGGATAGTCCTGCTTCCTGTAAGTAGATGGGACAATTATTGTTTGTGATTCCTATAGCGCGTGTCCGATGCATGCCAAAGTATTGCAAAGTCCATTTTAAATGATAATGATGATCATAATGCCAGCCCTGAATCTTATTACACCTTTGAGAAAAGGAAGGAGATAAGACTTATGGTAAGTGGTCGAACATGTTGTAATGATAGTGAAGAAAAATGTCAAACACAGTGAATTTTTTTAGAGCCTCGACAGTAGGTATATCCCACATGGAGAAAACCTTGGAAGAATGGGCCAGATTCTTACCATCGCTATCACTGACCTTGGTCATCCTTAAAACTACAGATTTCTCATATATTTTTCTTCTATCAAATGTTAAGATATAAGTGATGTTTATGAAATGTTGATCTTTCCCAATGATTATCTTGGTGTTGAAGAACTAGGCAGTCCTCTTCCCTATAGTTATACTTTTTTTTCCTTCAATAAGGGAAGGGGGATATTTTCCTTTAGGACTCTTCCTTGAAGGTTCAATCTCCAGTTTCCCTTTTTTCCATGGATTGATCCATTAATAAATTTGAATTATGTAGATATCATGAAATATAATGTGTGTAAACAACATTTTAACCACAGATGATAAAGCTAAACTTGATGCCTATGCCTATATCTATGCCTTTCAAGTCACTTCCTTACTTCATCGTGGAAGTTTTCCAGCCAAGGATTTATAGCCATAGTGATATTTGTCATATTAAGGCCTGGATAGTAATACAAGAATTAATTGCCTTCAACATTAAGTTGTATCCGTTTTCAAATAATAGAATCACCCTTTCAAAACTATCTGTATTGCATCTGATATAATAAGTTGCTCATGCAACAATATTTTTTTATGTGATGTGGTCAACTTAGGAGTATTTCCTCTCTATGGATGTTCTAGGAACTCCTTATCATTTCCTACAAATTATTTGTCACTTGTGCTCAATGGAAAATCAATGCTACTTTATCCAATGAAAGTAACTATAGACAACATTAACACATTTTTTAAAAAAGAAACCACTTTGTTGTTTTACAATTACACACACACACACAAAATAAACCACTTTGTTGTTTTACANACACACACACACACACACACACACACACACACACACACACACACACACACACACACACACACACACACACATATGACATAGTTGATTAGCTATACCATAAAAACTATAAAAAAAGACTTTGAAAAAGAAAGTATTGGCCTTTAAAGAGTTAAGCTTTCAAACAGATAGAAGGAATCTGTTGTCCATATATTCCAATTGTCCATATTTTGTTGTTTTTGGTAGGTAAAGCCATTTTTTTCTAAGTTAATCCAAACGTTTTAGCAGGCTTTGGAAACACTGTTCCCCATTTCAGATACTGAAACAGAGGGGATACAACACTGAAACGATAGTGATACGTTTCAAGATGGTACGAATACGTTTTAGGTTGTACCGATACATTTAAGATGATTTGTGATACGTTTCAAGCAAGTCTTGTTACCCTATTCACAATAAATAAGTTGACATGTGAAAATCACATAACATATCTATCTGCATAATATGGAATCTGAAATTATAGATACAATTTGTACATTTATACTAAACGATATCCTCAAGAATTATCAACATGTATTTGCACTATGATCACCTACACACTTGAAATCTTGTAGTATCACACTGTTCATCTAGATCAACACTGAGAATCGTGCTTAAGAACTTATCCCAATCAGTTCACATCACAAACAACTTGATAGGCCTTTTATGGGATTTTAACTGATAATTCTACTATTTTAATGAAGAACTTAAATGGCTTTCCCACTAAAGGCATTACAAAATATCATCAAATATAGGTTAAAATCTAAGAAGACAATTTTGGAAATCTCTAAAAGAGGGGAACAAGATAATAGTTACAGTTGACTTTAGTTGTTGTGATAGTTGACAGTTAGCAGTTTTCAACTTGTTTATTGAGATTTTGTTCTACATGTTTTAGCTTTCACATGTTAACATTCTAGTTAGCTCTCTGGTGTGTTATATGTTAAATTGGGGTTAAGTTAGGGTTTTAAGTAGAAAATTAAAATCTTTGTACTTTAAATAAATTTCTAAACCAGTACTGAAAATAGAGTAATACATCTGTAACAAGACAAATTTAGATCTAATAGATTAATACATAATTTTCATCTCTTTCAACTTTAACACTCCCTTAGAGATCACCGTGTTAAAGTTAGGTCTTGAAGCAAAATTTAACAACTGCAGAAAGATAAAAGTAAATTATGAACAATAACTATTGTACTACAGAAATTTGATATCAGTAAATAAAACTAAATAATCTAAACAAGAAAAAATAGATCTCATAACTTATCTGATTGTGACATCCTTCTTTATACTCATAAACTTAACTTCCAGAATAGACTTTGCCTCTCAGAGGCAAGTCAACAACTGGAACAAATTGACCCTTTCCTGAGGGTATGCACAAACCTAAGAGAGAGAGAGATAAAGTCTTGTAGGAGAGGACTAATTAGTTCAATACAATCAACAGGTACCCAACAGTTGAAAGGTAGCTCCAAGAAACCCTCAATAGGAAGTAGCAACCTTAATAAGTTAACATAGACCCAAACAGTCTTCAACAAAGTATGTGGCACCCTTCAACAAATAGATCCCAACCCTAGATTAAGAGTTAACAACAAGAGGCAGCCCTAAAACTTTAGACCTAGCCCAAACAAAATCCAAGCAGGAAACAACCTCCACAGAATGACAACATGAATCACTAAACAGTCCATAAGGGGCAGCACCCTCCACAGAATGACAATAGGCAACCCTAAATAGTAGATCTAACCCAAACAAAGGTCTAAGAAGGTACTAGTCTCCACAAGTGACAAATGCAAGCCCTAAAAACAATCCACAATGGCAGCAGCTTCCCTAAAGCAGTCCTAGGTGGCAACAGATAGCACCACAAAGATAGCATCCTAGTCCTTATCAATCAAACAATCCATGGTTGGGGTAGAAAGCAGCCCTACAAGTTGCAACCTCCTTTCTTTAGTCAAAACAGTCCATGGATAGGGTAGCAGGAAAGTCCACAAGATCAACGAACTTCAACAGGGGCATGGAACAAAATATCGGACCCTAAACCCTTCACGACATCCACAAACGTTGTGCCATAAACCCTAGAACAGTCCCAAGCAAATCAGATTTGAGTTGTGTCTCCATGATGATGTTACGAAAGAATAATTAGGCTTGTATTTATAGGCTCTTAATGGCTTCTAGAAAGGTCTCCCTTATTATTCTTCATGGACTTAGGGTCCCTAGAAAAAGTTAAGACATCATACAAATAAGGAGTTTTACCAAAAGTAAAAATATAAATTAATGTCATGATGTCTTTAGAATAGGGTACTATGGTCAAGGAAAAGGGTAAGGTGTCATGTTCAAGGAGGGGCACTAGCACATAGGACCAATAAGTAAAGGTAAACACAAGACATAAAGATAACCACCATAAATCCAAGAGGGATAAACACTCCTCAACCACAAGAAGAAGTATGTAACCACACTGAGGGAAGACAACCCTTCTGATCATAAGACAAGGTGATAAGACAACCCTTCTAACCCCAAGACCATGAACAACAAGGTGGGAAGAACGACCAAAGGTGTAATAACAAGGTGGGGATACAACCCATTTATCTCTCTCTCAAATGTACAAATGTTCCATACACTAACTGAAAGTACTATTATCACCATATAAGGAACATTCACTTTGTATTATGTGATCCTATAGTGCTTTTGACTGCTCCTAATGTCAAGTGCTAGTGACTTCATCAAGGGGTGCCTAGTCCGTTGATGAAATAACCTAGCTCAACCATTTCGAAGACCTAGGAGAGGAGGGAATCACATATCATCATCTTGGTTAACTAACCAATATCAACTTGGCTTACTAATCAGGTATGTACCTACAGGAACTGCTTGGTTCTTGACCAAGAATCTACTTGGTCCCAATCCAGGATGTCTCTGTCTCAGTCTACACGATATACTTGGTCCTTGTAACCAAGAAAATTTCTAGTCCCATGCCAGAATACCCTATAGACATATAGGGGTCCTAGCCACATGCTAGGGACTTTTCCATGGCATCAACTTGCTTGGTCCTAGACCAAGAACCCCGGTAGATGACTAAGGGGCCTTGGGTACCTTCTAGGGACTTACTATGCATGGGTACCCTTCACTGCAATTGAACTAAGTGGATTATCTAATTGAAAGGATTTACCATTCTTTGTAGACGATACAGCTATCACCAAGTCAAAGAAACCTATGAAAGTATATTTTGACCAACCGTGAGGCCTAGGGATTTTTGGTTTTTTGAAAGAGCTCCCGATTTTTTTTATCTCCTTCATAGACACCTATGAATCCATATCTATATTCATTTCATTGGAATTAACTTAATGGTCTTCATGATTTCCCAGTATTGGATTTCTTGTGATCTTCCTAAAAGTTTTCAAAATACTCTTTTGCCACTTCAGCCATCTCCTTGAATGTTTTTGCGCTAATGCCATGAAAATTATTGATTTTCCAAATGGTATTTATGCTCCACTGGCTCCACTAAAGTAGTTGCAGCCTCTACAACACTTGTATACATAGATTCCTGAGGCCAGTGACGTTGTTTAGAGGGAGGCAGGGAAACTTCATAACTTGGTAGGCTACTTCAAAAATGATATTTATCAGCCTTTGGTGGAAAACACATATAGGCCTTTCCATAAAAATTGATGACATCTGCCCATGTGGAAAATAACCTTCAGTTTCAAGACTGTTAGAACTTAATATATTATTAGTTCTCAAATGGCATTCATTTAACACACAAGCATTATCCGATGCCATATTTTCTCCATTATTGTCATTGGCACTTGCTATGCCTCCTTTATTCGATCCTTCTACAATTTTCTTGGTTTCATCTTCATCTTCAATTATTTCCTTTTTTACCAAATGAAAATGTTCATCAAAGTTAAGTTTCCTTGCCTTGATCTGTGTCCTCTTCTTTCATTGATCTACTCTAGCTATTACTTCAATAACATTTTATTCTTCTGTGCAAATATTTATCTTTATTTGAATATTTGGTCTCTCTAGTAGAGTTGATAACCCTGCATTATGTTTCGTCAAGAGCTTTCTTTTCTTCTTCATAATGGAATTTTGATGAAAAGAAGTGTTTGGAACTACCCTAACTTCATTGTCTTTACTCACAAATGTAGAAAGCACATGATCTTTCACATTAGGAACATAATTTTCATGAATATTTTCAAAATCTTTTTCACCCTTCAAATATTCTTTACAGTTTGAAACCTGAATGCTCTCTTCAATGTTTCCATGTTTAAACGATTCAAAATTGCTCACAATGTTATCTGTCACTATTTTTCTACGATCTAGGAACTCACTTTCATGCACTAATCGATAACCTCTAATTTTTTTTTCCATGCTTTGCCTTTTCTGACCAAACTTCTTTTCACTCATGGTCTGCTCTGAAATAATGCCTGTATTTGGTGATTGTATCCTAATTTCTTCAAGATATGAAGAAACATTCAAAATATTGTCTCCATCATTATGAATATTGCTTTCACTCTTTGATGACCTTTTAAAGTCTTTCTTTGTTTTCTTCAACTCTAGATCAGTTATTTAAGATACTGCACCAAAAACATGAGACCTCAAATGGTTCTCAAAATAGCTTGTAGGCACTGCAACAGAAACATCAGACCTCAAATGGTCCTCAAAATGGCTTGTAGGCTTCTTTATATTTAGTATGAACCTCATATTGTCAGATTTAGATGTTGATAATGAACTGTTCTTTTTAATCCAAACTTGGAATGAATTGAGCATCTTCTTGTCTTTCTTATCAGACAATATGAGAGATGTAGCAGGTTTTTTCTTATTGTCACATACCCCATGTGTCTATTGACAGTTTTCCCGCCTATGTACTTCCCTCTTCATATCATGTTTCTTGGAAAAGGTCTCATAATGCATTTGATTAGATGTATCTTTTTGCATTTTCAACATTTCCTCTGACTCATCAATTGCTTTTGGATTTTATCATTTTTTGTAAATAGTACTTTCTCTAGAGAATCCTTTAATATTTCATCAATACATGGTCTAGATTTCCCATCATCAATTTGAGAAATTGAAGTTGAGCAATGGTGACATGGTGGAGGTGTCCAGGGTTGAAGAGGGGTTCAGAGGGGCCTGGTTCTGTGCATGACTTGTAAAAAAGCAAGGGGCAAGGTACTCAGTGGATTACAAAGACCTTGTGAATGATGAGGATGACACAAAACAACTGAGGTAGAGATTAGATGAGCTTCACATAAGTCCAAGCACTCCGGCGCAGAGTAAACATGAGTTTATTCTGTATGAGGAAGTTGATGCTTCTGAGAATGATAGGTGTGGTCACGAAGGTCCTTAACAATCATGAGTATATAGTATAGTTCTTGCAAATGAAAGAAGAGCTGATATTTAATCATGCCAAACTACACCCCCATTTCAAATTCATAGATAACAAATGGGTTCAAGCTTCTAAGGTATGCACATAACTTCTCTGCTTTCACTTCACAGGAATCGATAATGTTTTAGTAATGAAAGATGGGATTTTTTCCCTTGGCTTAGTCCTCAAATGGATGAAGTGATTTTAAGTTTGTTGTTTTCCCATTGTTTTCTGATTTTTCTGTAATGTTTATTTCTTATTTCTTCCACGGTCAGGGATACACTATTCATGTCCAAAGCTTTTTTTTTTAACACATTAGGTCCAATTATCTTGTTCTAGGCTGGCATACTTTTAGGTTTGTCCATGGACTTCTAAGTGGATTTTACTATGTTGGGACCTCTGTCAATCAGGACGCTGAGGTTCATATGTTTTCCTTTATAACGACTATTATTGGTAATCTAGCGAGTGTTATAGATAGATATTGTTCCCGAGTTGTGAATATTAGATAGGGCAAGAGTCAAGGGGTGGGTTAACGCTGAGTTTAATGATTGTCACAATTCTTTATCTGTCATCTTAAATTCCCTAGAGACCTTAAAGTTCTTGAAAACACTAAATGAGGAAATTTTACTTTTATTAGAAGTGCAACTGTTCTAGAATGGCTGAGTATGCTCCATTTTTATTGATATTATATTACATTCCTTGGTTATTCTAGCTAATAACCAACATTAATGGGCATTGATTATATTCTGCTATGAATTCCTTTTCTTTCTCCTCGGTTGATTTGCTTTTAAATTGATAGAGTTAGGGATCAATGGATGTCGTGTACATTTTAGATGCGCATGTTCTACTGTGGCTTGGGTGACATGCATAAATATCAAGGATGACAAGTAGCATCCCACTCTTCCAATTAGGTGGATTTTTCTTGAAACTAGTCACTTGTGGTGCTAGGAAAGTATATGAATACAATCCCTTACCAAAAAATGTAAATCTATTGGTCAAATTCTAGAAATAAGGCGCATCTTAGTTAAAAAGGCTTCAACTCAATGGAACCCAAGATAATCACTTTCTAGAATGTGTAGAATTCATGAATGAACAGGCATTTCCTATGACATCT
Source organism: Pseudotsuga menziesii (assembly GCA_001517045.1). Classification (NCBI taxonomy): domain Eukaryota; kingdom Viridiplantae; phylum Streptophyta; class Pinopsida; order Pinales; family Pinaceae; genus Pseudotsuga; species Pseudotsuga menziesii. The sequence goes on along the minus strand of LPNX011125745.1, from coordinate 314,717 downwards.
CAGAAGAAAGAAAAATTGGCGAATACCCAAGTTGGATAGTTAGGCCTTTTGATGTAAGGCACAACTTATTGCTGATTGTTAGAATACCAAAAAACATTTACATCATTGAAACATGACTCCAAGTTCCAATTTTATTTTGGGAAGAAATCAAATGCTATTTGATGTGTTAAGATCAATTCACATTCTTATAATAGTATACAAATTTTTATGGTGTAGACCATATGCCACAAGCTTCATTTTTGAGCTAAAATATGCAACTATTTTGCACTACCATGTTGATGCTATGAAGTAGTGATACAACATTAACTAAGCATAGTTCCACTTTAGAGGACTTGGTCTTGGAACAGTAATTGTTGATAAGATATGGGTTCTCCTAATATTGCCAAAATAATTATGATCTTTTCTTTTCCCAAAATTTCATAATCAAAAAAGGATTTTGAAGAAATTGAACCCATTTATATATTAAAAATACAAATTCAAAAAATAAAAGTAGTTTAAATACCACAACGTGAAAATATGTACATATAACTAGCACAAGGTAGAAATATAAAGGGGTATAAAAAATGTAAATGAAAAATGGATTCTCCGGTATATAATGAAAATAGGGGTTTTTTAAATTGGGAAGGTATATTGAGAGGGGTTAAAAAACCATTTTGGGATGTATTTTACAATATTTTTTGAAAATAGGGGTATTTTTTCACAAAAGAACGGGCTATGTCATGATTTCACCAGGTGAAGACCTTGTGAATATATCATAACTCTTCAAACTTAAATAAAACTCTACCTTCCCTACTTTCAGAATGGCATGTCTCCTATTGAATCTCAAACAACAACTTAAGATAAAAAAAAAAGCACACAATATTAAGCAAGCTAATTATTATTGCTCCTTCAAAATGGATCTGTGCGTTGTATCGTCCATTTAATCATCAATTTTCAATCCTCGCCTAATCCGACAAAGTGCACTGGAGAGACGGATGGGATCGACCAAAACGCGGCATCCAGTCGTGACTCGCAGCATCGACCGAGAATATTCACCAAACCCGTCCACTCCTTGAGAACGAACGTTACTAACTGTGCACAGGGCCACCATACACAGGCTACAGGGAAGAAGTACACGATCCTTAGTGTAGGACAGTTCACTATATGAACTGCCCTACACTAAGGGTCGTGTATTTCTTCCCTGTCCACCATAATCGGGGTCCCATAGCATGTGGACATACATGGACATACGCAGATTTGGGTCCCATAGCTTGTGTATGGTGGTCCTGTGCGGCAAACAATATTTATTATACAGTAGAATAATAAATGCTGTTTCGATAGTATTGTGGATCGTTGAATTTCAATCTGTTTGAGATCTAACGACACACAGTGCTACAGCCACATCATAGCATTTATTACTCTGGTACATGGAAAATTTTGTTTTTCTCCAAAAAAAAAACGACTCTTACCAAGTAAGAGTCCACAAAAACGAGGACGGCATACATGAGCGATGAACGCCGATATGATTGAGGTATGTGAGCCACTAAACACAGTCACAATCGTGTCTGCTATTTTGTGTAAACTATTGTTACAAAAGACGAGGTGCGGATCTTTTAAACGAATGTTCGCTACCATCGAATCATGACTGTGATGGTGGATTGACAAGTAGGCGTCACACGACTCCTTAAAAACAAGAACTCTAGTTTTGCTTATACATTATATTTTGTTGTGTTTCCACGGAATTTTACCAATTTCACGTCTGCTGGTACAAATTAAGGGAGTCTTACTCTCTTTTCTGATGACAGTAAAGCGAACTTTCCGAAGAGGCATATTGAGCCGTTTGCGGTGGGTAACAGTCGTTTTCGAGGCGTCGATTCGGTTGGTGGAATGTCTCGGTAGATGCTGCGACCAGAGTCCAGTTTCGATCGACGTAGTCCTTGTCTCCACGGTCCGCCACAAGTGTTCCACATATCTAAATCAGATTCGGGTCCGCCACAAGTTTTTAATTATTTTTTTATTTTAATATTAAAGATCCATTTGAATTATCTTAAAGATAGAAAATTATATCCTTATTATATGATATTTTTGAATGATTAGATTACATTTAAAAAATAGAATTATATCTTTATTATATGATTTATTTATTTTTATTTTAATATTAAAGATCCATTTGAATTATCTTAAAGATGTCCTTATTATATGATATTTTTGAATGATTAAATTACATTTAAAAAATAGAATTCTATCCTTATTATATGATTTTTTGAATGGTTGAATTACGTTTAAGAGATAGAAATCTATCTTTATCCTTATTAGTCCCTCCCTTCCGCTGTATGGACTCTTGTAAACAGAGTGCATCCTTTTCTATTATTGACATAAAAATCAATACATTTATATTATGTTTAAAGTAAGGGTTCTATAACACACTATTTATATTATTTTTTTACCAATCCTCTTATTTGAGGTCTTGTTTGGCCTCAAATGGAGGCCAACTAATATTATATGCTAATGTGATATGGTGGATTGTAGAATTCATCTCGGTTTGCAATTAAACTTTTAACCCACATCATTAAACTTTTAATGTTAAAGATTAATGCTATGGTGGGATTAGCATTAATTTAAAACATTTTATCTTTATTTTCTCTTCCTTGCTTGCCTTGCTACACTGCCTTGGAAGGCCACGATCTCATTGCCTTGGTGTGCCATATATATGTCATTGTTGTGAGGTAGATAACAAACAACCTCACCCCAAGCATCTTATATATAAGCATCTGGATCAAAAACATGAATTAAATTAACATCCAAGTCTAACCTAGCATTTAAGTCATCAGTTCCAACATCCTGGTACAATTGATCTAGGATTTGAAGCAAAGACAATAAAGGAAAGGGTTAATCAAAACCAGTATAAGCAAGGTATTTAGGAAACATATTGCATAGAAGAAGAGAAACAAACATTAATGTTTGGAATCAAGCAAGCCAAGGAAAAATGAACAATTGGTCCAACAAAAATAATGTTTCTAGGTTTGGTATGGAATGGAATCTTAGATTCAGAAAAATATGATGGAAATTTACTTATTCAAAAACATCTCAGTTGAGGGGGTGACATTGTTAAGGTATTTTCGAAGACAAATGCTGAAGTTATGAACAAAAGTGTTTCCCACCTCTTATGTGATTGAACATGGATGTAGATGATGTAGTTGTTGCACTTTCTGGATTGCATGTGTATTTAGTTCTTGCACTTTCTAGTGGCTGCATGACCTGGTTGAGTTAGATATTCGACTTCAGTATCACAAAAATTATAGAACCCATCAATCTCATAGATGAAATTTATTCGATAGTTGGAAATTTAGAAACCCAACCAACCATCACGATCATTTGTCTCAACCCTCTTTAAGGTCGTTCATTTGCAATTCTATCCTTCCAACTGATGATCGTTCTTCAAATAGATTAACGTTCCCATCCATAACCAAGAAAATATGGAACAACTAAATGGTTGAGAAATACAAGAAGGACATGAAAATTCTCTTTTCGTGGCTCAAATCATTACTTCTAAAAGAAAATATTTGGGTATATTTTTTCAGTGATAGTCATCAACAATATATTTGTTAGGTTTTTTTCTATAGTCAACTATCTCAAGCCATCCATGTATAGAACTTATACTATATACAACAACTATAGTACATAATGAAGGGAAATAAACATCGATCCTTCTTCTATTGCAACAATCTTACCTTCCAATTTTCAAGCAGCGATTTCCGTTGATTACGAAGTGATTCAATAGGCTACTAAGCACCCTTGACTACATTTGGTTGAATACTCTTGTTCTTTCAATCTCTAGAGATCCTATGAACAAAATCCACCGCATGTAATAACCTTGATTCAACAAATTCGGTTTTAGAGTCAAATTTCAAAAAGGTGGATTTAGAGGCTTAATCATTAAAGAGATTCAACTTCCCAACTCAAAGTTCATTTAGCAGCCCCAATGAGTAGCATTAATCCATAGTTTATTATTGGGAAGAAGATTAAACGTTTAATTTCCACTGTTGGCCCTAGTATAAGTTAAGCATACTTTTGTTAGGAAAGATTAAGATTCTGGTCGCAAGAAGAGTCTGTGACAGAAGAAGCGTCTTCGACGGAAGAAAAGCTGCAATAGAAGTAGTTGTGACAGAAAGATCGATGATGAGAGCTACAGCAACGAAAGGAACTATGACAAAAGAAGAGTAGAGAAATTGAAAATGACATTTTGGTTGATCATGGTAAGGAGTTAGTTAGAATAAAGCATGCTTTTGGTGATGAATCATAATTGTAATATTGGGTTGATATTGCCTATTGTCAATTGCAACTGAATGTACAAAAATAGAAATGAGAACCTCTCGACTAAGAGAAAAGAGTTGGTTTATTAAGACATGTAGAATCTTATAAAGGGGCAAATCCAAGTTGTGTGTGTGCTTAGTTGATTTTTTGTTATTTTGGTTTTCGGTTGGTTAGTTGTTTGTTGTTCATCTTGGGGGTTAAGTCACTGTCTAGGTTGAGAGGGGAAGAAGAGAGTTGTCTAGCTGGAGAATAGATCAAGGTTGTCTGTAATTCAACAGTGCAGTGAAGGAGTAAAGAAATACATAGACTCAAAACCAGAGAGCATGAGAGGAGAGAAGTATGTATGATTTGTAAAGAATATCTAGAGAAGAGTCTACAAGCTCAGTGCGTAGACAAAAGGTGCTAACATATTTCTCATGCTAGATGAAGAGCTCCTTCATGGTTTTCCACGAATATGTTTCCACGTTAAATGTTGTCTCTATGCGTCTTTGATTAATATGTTTATGTAGAATGCATGCATGTTGTGAATAAGTAGATCTAAATATGTCGCATTGCATATGTTTATGAATAATCCCATATGCGTATGTTTGTGTGTGTGTGTGTGTGTGCCACACCGCTTATAGAATGAATTTGTGATAAGGATTTTATGTTGAATACTGTGATATGTCTCGAGTGCTAAATAGACTTTTATCTTGAATGAATATACAAGGAATAAGAAGTATAATCCTTGGCTTTGGTCGAGTAATTTGATAAAGTACCACATGAGTGGAGATCCCTACATATTTGCAGAAACATGGTTATGTCAGTTACCAATAATATATCTTAGGTGAGACTACATTTACGTCGTAGGTGCTTCTTAGAAGGTCATCCTTTGTTAGGCCGATATATTGTGTTTTTTTTATGACTAACGATTTGAACCAGGGTCGACAAGAAGAATGCCAACAAATGGTTGCATTGACAGGACCGTGAATCATTTTGTTGGTGATATGTTGTGGCACCTGATGAAGCCAGGAATTCAAACAATTAAATTAGCCAGTGTGGGAAAGTGAAATACATGCATAGATCCATCTTAAAAATTATCTACCAAGTGCTGAAAGGGATCAAATATCCTAACTGCAAACCATTTTTTTATAGTGGAAATGTTGAGGAAATGTAAATGGAATGTTCATGGTTTTAATTTGCAGTCTTATATATGTGATTCTAAAAAATATTTTAAACCTAAATTGAGCTGACATATTATTTTTTATAATATTTTCACGTGGTAAGGAATTTTTCTCCAAGGTCTTGTTTTAGGGCAAAATTTTCAATTTCGTCATCCCTCTATCCAACAGAAATATGACACGTTCACTCGTTCTTTTCTGGGGTGGGTTTTGAAATCACTGTTCACCTTGGTCTTCCCTTTCACTAATCGTTTTCTGCCACATGTGCCTATGATATTGTTCTCCTCCTACAGTCTCTGTCCCCATCATGTGTATGACAATGGTATCGCTACACCTCCTCCTGCATCCAGTCTTCCTCCTGAAAGTGATGAAAGATGACTTCCTTGCTAATTTTCTTCGATGACATCTCCACCGCATGAGTCTGCGATTCATACATCATGGCAATCGGTATGCACGCCCGAAACCAAAATATTATACTGAAAATGATAACTCTTCGTGAGTATCGAACTTGAACCTGTGACGACACAATCAGTAGTAAAATCACAATTCTGCAGCTACACAACTGGCTGTCTTAATTAAGATACAAAACTAACTCTCTTAAATAACACGACAGGAGATTTAGCTAGATAAACATGCACGGATGTAATTTTGTTAGCCAGTTTATTCTCATGTGTAAGTCATTCGATACCTTGAGCTGTTTGGTTTCCTCTTGCTATTGTCGTTTCTACTGCGGGTTAAAACCAAGAACAATTGTCAGCATGCCCATAGACATGTATACCCGTGCATATATTTACCTAGATAGACGTTATCAACATGATTTTTTAGATTTTAAACGTGGAAAACATTGATTCCATCGTGATCTACAACCTCACGCAGAATTTGTGACGCTTCAGTTGGACTGTGAAAGAAATGATTGGCTATAGATGATTTTCCATATTTTTAATTTATATCTACTACTTCCATAATCAAAACCAAACTCTAGGTCCCGATTTTGTGAAGTTATCCGTATATACCATCAATATTAATACCACGACTCAAACCCCTCATGCATATTCATTTCCCACTCTCAATAAAAAAAAAGACAGTTATGTTTCCTGGATACATGGCTATGGTCTATTTTCATTTTCAATTCTTTTAATTTATCAAGATGCAAAATTAATTTAATATTTTATTAAAAACCAATGGATTATCCAATTCAAGCAACTGTTTTGATCATATTTATCTAGGTGCCTTTCTTTAGAAGACAAGGAAGGTGACAAGTACTAACCAATGTTGTAGACCAAACCAATGGATTTAATTTTGTAAATAGGAGCGCAGATGCACACTAAAAGAAACATATATGTGGTAAATTGCGAGTAATAAGAAAACTATGTTATCGGTGCAAGTGTGGAGACTAGAATACATATAGCATATTTTTATACCTGTATAAAAAAAGCTAAACATCTCACCTCTACTGATTGTAGGCTATTTTTTTCATGCATTCTTAACTTTTTGTAAATACATTTTAACCCTTTTTTTCATACACTTTTAACTTTCTCTAAATGCATTTTAAATAAGTAATGATTCCCTTCAAAAAGAAAAACCATAATGAGTAAGCAATGAGACACATGTAGCAATTTAATGTTCACAAAATACAATAGATAATCAGTCTTACAAATGAAGCGGATCTTCTAAAGATTGTCGAGAAAACAAAGTATATGTATTTGTATTGAAGGTTAGTTAACAAAGTTGGTTGTGCTTGTATTTGTTTTAAGCATGGTATCGTTGTGGCTCAGTTTTTCTTTTATGAACTAATGGGATGAGCAGTATCATTTTAGTTAAATTATGTTTTCTAGGCCTGAAGACTGCTTTATTCATATAAAAGCTATTCAAGCTATACATCCAGCCTTAAAAAAAATAGAAATCATATTTATCTTTGTAGGCGTTCTTCTTTCCTGAGGTAGAGGCATTGTGATGGAGTATGTGATGAAGGAGAGAAGGATGAGGGAGGTTACCTTATCCTACTCCCTACATCCATCAAATAGTCTACCATTCACTCCACTACTTGTAGTAATGATGGTTTGCATGGACAGCATAATGATAACTCTAAGAATCAACCACTTGACCATGAACGTCAATCAACTAGGGAAGGAAGATTTACATTTAGTGTTGTTGGCTCATTGAGCAACTAGTGAGATCTATTTCCAGTGGATGCTTGATCAACTTGTCTGTGTTGTGTTAGGAAAAAACAAATGGAGAATGCAGTTCTCTTTTCAAGCATATAAAGGTTAAATGGTTGGATGTTGTTGCTCAACTATTTGGTATCTGAATCAAAAATCTTAATTATTTTCCATAAATTTTAAATAAATATATTGAATTGAAAACAAAAAATTAATTAAATTTAATGCACTTGGAACAACAATGATAAATAAACATTTTTCATCCCTAAAAAAAAAAATCTAGTAACGAAAAATTTGAAACCCAAGCATACAGTAACTACTACCAAATACAATTGTATGTATATTTTAGGTTCCATATCCAACAAAAAAATCTATTATAATGAATTTTAGTGAACTTAAGGTCCAAGATTACTTTCTCAACTAATCATCTCTCTTGTTTAAATACATGCCATTGTAATATTTCCCATGTTCCCATTGTAATATTTACCAATAGAAATAGTTTCACTACCAAAAGCACATATTTAAAAAAATGTTTATTTTACAAAATTTAAAATTTTAAATCTAAGTTTTGAGTTTTCAAAATTATGAAAAATACACCTACATCAAAATTCAAGGTTGTCTTAATAGTTTTTATTATTATTTTGTTAAAAAAATTGCAGGGTTAGTTTTTATTTTTTTTTATTTTAGGTAAATTGCAAGGTTCAAACTTATGATAGAAAGAACATGTTCCTTGCACCTTGGCCTTTGTTGAAGTTTTATGTTTATAAAAAAAATAAAATTTTGCTATGAGATTGGATTAAAAGCAATTTAAATTTTGCTATGAGGTTGGAATTTGAAAATGATGAAAAATGGAGAGCTTATTTATTGAAGAGTAAATTAAGAATTGTTTTTTTTACATATGAATAATAAACCTAACCTTCTATTTATCCCAATATTAGTATTTGAAAATAACATAAAAATCAAAGGGATTAATTCTTAAAATGAATATAAAAACAAAAAATAAAAAATGATTATGATTCACATGTCAATAATAATTTCAATTTTCAATTTCTTGTCATTTAAGAAAATATGATAAAAATAATAACAAAAATATATAAACTATTATGATTCACATGTCAATAGTAATCTCAAATTTCAACCCACAAAAATGATGTAGATTTACATTACTTTTGGATCGCTATTTAGTTTCTTTCAATAATGACATTTGATAATTTTATGCAGTTGGAGCCCATGGTTTTTTGTTTGTATGTTCATCTTGTTTTTTTTTTAATATATTTTGCATATATTCATGTAAGCTTTGCATTAATGTTGATCTTTTGTGATTTATTCTATCATAGAAATATTTATATGATAATTGATAATTGACATGACATTGTTTGACATTATCTTCATTCCTTTTGAATACTTTAATATGTTCTATAAGCCCTTTTGGTTTTAAAATACATTTGTCAATGAAAGCGTGTGTTTTATATGTTGTTAAATTTTCATAATCACGCTTAGTAAAAGGCTTTAAGCAATGGAAGTCAAGTTTTAATATTGATGTGCATTTTATACTTAAAATTTGAGTTTGCTATGTAGTAAATAAATGGATATGTTTATTAACCAATGAGTAGAGATTAATAGTATTTTTATTAAAACAAACTCTTTGGTCCCTCTCTATATTCTGTTTTAATCTTGTTCCTGAAAGCTTAACTTGTCACATCTGGAAGTGCATATGATATCAAATTTAGCCTCGACAACCCTATGAGTATGGATTCTTTGAAATGAATGGTCTAGAATGTGTGATGTTTTGAACTATGCAATCTTCTTGAATAAGACACATTCGACCCTTATTACACTATTTATATACCCGCTTAGGTATATATAAAGGTATTTATTCAAGAAGTATACTATTTCTATCATTTCTATTGTGTTTTAGTTGAAAACATACTCACTAATGTTTCAATTGAATATGTTAATGATAACCACTTGATTCAAGAAAAGTAATTGAAGCCCTATGGAGTTTGCTTCTTTACTTGATTAAACACACATGAAAATATCCCAGTCTTGTACATTTATTATCTCATGGTAATCCTATGGTGTTCTATTGATCCAATTCTTGGATTTCTAATCAATGTGAGACATGATAGTACTTCATTTGGTTTGGACATCTTGGTTTTGAGTACCCTGTAGAGTTCAGAAATTAATAAATCACCTTATGAATATGTTCCATGATTGGAGATGGTTGTGGGAAGTATTTGGTGCTCAATGGAATTAAAATGCCGAAGTACAACACAAATATAAAGAGAGACATTAAAATATGCTAGATAAGACAACTTTTGTTTCATTATTGCGTCTAAAGTGACACGATTTTTGAAACCGTCATTACTTGTAGGTGATGGTTTGCATTTTGAAATTGCTTATTTTTTTTCTCTTGTAAAATCAAGGCTTGGTCTATGTACGTGAAAACAAATCATGAGTTGAAATCTTGGTCTCCTATTTTATTTAATGAGTCCTTGAGCTTACCAACGTAAAAAGACAAAAAAGGCAGAAAAGTTTGGCAAAATTATTTTACCTTAGTTATTAATTACGAGAATAAGTTTTGAGGCCACTTTCCATTTTCAATTTGGATTAAGGGTGCATATCTCCAAGCAAATTGACCCAAAAATCCTATATTCCCCAAAATTGTTTATGGAAACTAAGTTGTATAATTTCTCAAGTGAATTAATAGTACAAACCCAATTCATTGTAGCTTATAATTTCTCTACTTCGACGCATTTGGGTGTTTTATTTCATTATTTAACCATAGAATTAATGAAAAACCATGTTGATGACATTTTGAAACTTGGATGAAGTAAAGTTTTTGTTGTACTCATGTTTAACAAGGTTTAATTTAATATGTTATCTTTATTATTGAATTATGAAATTAATTATGTTTTGTATATGTCTTCAGATCTTTTGGATAATTCTTAGTTAGCTTGAAGTGAAATAATGGATTGTATTTGTAAAATGCATTGCTTGGTCACCAATTTAGTTCTCCTTATTCACCATAAATCAAATTGAGAATTCAATGAAGGATTGTTAGAATGTCCTTGAAACCCTCTGTCTATCAATATAAATGGGCTTGTAGCCACAATGCACAAAAATTTACAAACCCATTTTCACATATGGAATGATCAAGGAGGTCCATCAAGCTAACCCTAAAGTTACATGAACATTTTAGCGATAAAATATTGCTTTGACTCATCTTGCTTGAAATAATTGCCAAGATTTTTTATGAAATGACTCACCAAAATCATTTTCTTTCATTCCTTGTCATGATTGGGTTAATAATGATTGGGTTAATAATTCATACTGTGCATTGTATGAGAAAATATGTTAACAGTTGCACTTCATTCCATGCCTATTTAGGAATCTACCAATATATTATAATTGCATTTGGGTTGAATGATATGTTATGATGTCATTTTCTTTTTCTTTACATTGATGAAAATTAGAGTATATTTGTGAACTCATGTAAGATAGGTTCATGATAGGTTTTGATTCTTTTATCATTTATATGGAGTATGTTACAATAGCACCCAACCCTATGTATGATATATATACAATACCAAGACACAACAACCAATTTTATGTAGCAATTAGAAAATAAGATGAAAGAAACATCATAATTGTGAGAAATAAGAAACAACCTAGATCCACTTGACTATAAGAAAACTAAATTGTCATTACCCTACATTTTCAAGAATGTGAATAGATTCAATGTCAATTGATCACATGTGGTTCTTTTCTTAGGAGTTGGACATAATAATGAAATGGTTCATGGAAATTTCTTGGTTGATACTCTTTAAAACACCATGCTTTATATATATTTTTTATGAGTATGTTGTTAAGGAATGGAAGTAGTCTAACAAATCTAAAAAAAATGGTGCCTCATTCAGTTTTGAAACAAGACTTGCTATAAAGTTTAGTCTACAACATGGAAAAACTTTAGTCTATGCAATTTTTTTTTGGGTGGGGCTCACCAAAACAACAATTCTATTTTAGTTTCTCATTTTCACCATCCAACAACAACCTATCAACGTATTATTGTATGGACGGAAAGACTTACACATCTTCTCCTACTCGGCTGTAGAATACACCTCTTAAACACAACAATACGAAGCAGTTGTATGATGTATAACTGAGTTATATGGTTTTTCTAAATTTAACCTAGTAACTTTTTGATTGTCTGAGTAGCTGAAAATCCAATGATCATCAAACTTACTGTATCCACATTAAATGCTCTACAGCTCAATGGATAGCTCTTGTCCACATATTTGTCCCTAAATCTTTACCTAAAAAACAAAAGAGATAGAAACCAAACATTATTATACTTATGTTTTGGCACAATAGTCTATAGCCACTCGGACTCCAACCATCCGATGACGTTTTGGTATTCTTGGAAGAAGCCGCGTCTCGGTAGTTCTATCTCCACACTGATTGTCCAATTTGGGCCCATGGTAGGAGTTGCAGTAGTACTCGAAGTCTGGTATGTGACAGTAGTTGTCAAAACTTCATTTGGATTTTTGTCCACAAGTTGGAACCTACACATTTAGAGGATTCTACAACTCGACTCAGTGGCTTACAGCTGCAAACCTTATCCTATAATCGATCACATTTAGCGTTGATGTTTCTATGTTTACAAGATAAAATAAACCATGTATTTTCTTTGATAATAAAAATAAAATAAAATAAAATAAAGAATATTTTTATTTTTTTATAAAATAAACAAAGTCTTCACAATATATTGTGTTCGATAATTAGATTAAAAATCAAATCAAAATTTTAAAATTTTTACAAAACGTGAAATGCTTGTGATAGAACAGTTAAACACCGAATTTCGTTTAAAAAAGCTTCTGTTAAGTCACCATCAGTCGTTCGATGTGTAGGGAACATTAGTCTAAGAGACCCGCACCTCGTCTTTTAGTGACCGACATACCTCAATTACGTCAGCGTTTGTCGCTTATGTATGGCGGCCACGAACAATCGTTTTCTAGGCGTTGATAGGGTTGGCGCAAATTCTTGGTAGATGCTGCGACTCGAGTCCGGTTTCGATCGATGCAGTTCTTATCTCCACGGTCCACCACAACTGGTCCACATATCTCAGTCAGATTCGGGTCCCATAGCCTGTGTGTGGTGGGTCGATGAAATCTTTATCTCCATTGCACTTTGTTGGAAACTAAATTTTTAACTATTATGATAGTTAACATCATAATAGTTAGGGGTAGCAATGGTTGGGCAGCTTCGAGGTTTAATGGTCGACCGTGATAGAAGTCCGGTTTTATGGGGAGGTGTGGAAAAACATATTGCACCCCAGAAAATTTCTGTACTACTATGGTGACTGCTGTACTCTTGTTGTTACCACCCGGTCTAAGGGCTGGTCGTGGCTCATGAGTTTAGGTATCCAAGTGGTGTAGTTCGCTGGGCGACATGGAGAGGTTCTCATAGTTAAAAAAAGAAAATTAAAAAAATACATGAGCATTTGTATAAGGAGGTGCAAACAAAACATACAAATAAGATTAACCTAATAAACTAATAAGATTAAACATATAAAAAGTGAAAAGTAAGGAAAAGCTAATAAAATTTTGTTTTATATAAAGATTATAAAAATATATATATATTTCATTCCGGACATTGCAAAACATGAAAATACAATTTCTCAAAAAATAGTATACCAAAAATCACAATATATACAAATTTATATAGCAATAATGAGATATTATAGCATATAAATGACATGTCTTATTGCTTTTCATAATAAAGCTATTACAATTGCTTTTTACAAAAAACATGATATTGCAGTTTGCTATATAGTTTGGCATGGCATGGTAATAGCAAATAATCGGAAAACGGTACATGCTAAAAAAGAGCATATTGAAATTGATAGAATAAAAATGAAAAGTTTGAAAAAAAAAGATAAGTATAGCATTTCTTAGAACAAGAAAATAAGTGTATTTGTGGAAGAAGAAAATGTTTAATCTGATAGGTAAACAAGCATGAAATGAAGGTACAAGTTTATGAAGATGTTTAGAGTCAGCTGAATTAAAACTCCTCATAATCTTCTTAAATATGTTTCCAAATATTTTTTTAGAGTTTATAACAAGTTTATTATGGTCCTAAGGAGAGTAAATGCAAATTGATATAAGCTACATATTCATGTAACAAATTTGAATAACTTTTATATTATACAGTAACTTCAAATTTAAAATGTTTTAATTAGTAAGTTCATTATGTTACATAGCTCTCAAGTGGTGGAAACGGAATTAGAAGAGGCATATAGAATATCAAGTGGTGGAAACAAAATTACAAGAGCCATACATAATATATTGAAGGTATGATCATGATACAACTTGGAAATTGAATATTCAATTCGTTTTCCTATTCAAAAATATATTGATAGACCTAAATACGAACCTAAGATTCTATTTATATTTCAGGATCGCTTGATCTTGTCAACCTGATGATGGTTAAACACCTTGGCCTTTACTGATTTTTATCAAAATTACAATATTTCTCAAAATAAAGGGGTTTAATTGCAATAAAGTAGGTATCTATACCCAACAACACCATAATTTCAAAGTTTGTTAATAGATAAATGCTCTCTTGGAATGAAGTTGTCTTGATTGATTCAATGTAATTGGAATTGAGTATGTGTACAAATCAATCATTTTTTTTTAACTCGGCACAAAACATCCATATAGAAAAAAAAAACATCCAACATGATTATACTCAAAATATATAGCACAACTTCATTCATCTTTGGCTCTATTGTGCTCGTCTTCATCTATGGTAGATGTCGACCTCTACCACAACTTCTTTACTTCACCCTTGTTGGAACATATAGTGAGATCTTTGCATAAAACATAGGATTATATAGGTAATGAGTTCACGTCACATTAATCAATAGTTCTAGTGCATGTGAGTGGTGCTAACAAATAATTTTCTTGTGAATATCTCTCACAAGTTTGGCATAGCCTTGTCTTTAATTGGTAAAAGCTTCATATTATCCGTATATTTAAAAATATATTTTCCAATAAGAAAATCCTATATGCCCATTTTCCAATCCTTGTAATGTTTCATGAATCCTCATTTACCACTTTCAACTTCTTATACTCTAAGCCCCTTCTAGACCTTTCGTAAATGTAAACTAAATCTAATATAATTATTCAATAAATTGCTAGAGAACATCATATACTGAAGATAAGAAGGGAACAAGCAACATAAGAAAATGAAGATATGTTGTTTAGTAGTAACAGTGGCACTGGCCTTGAAAACGAGGCCTACAACAATTGTTCCCATCTTGCGAAACAAATGAGGATGAACACATTTGTTCACAATCATTTAATTTCTCCTACAAAAATAAAAGATGAAGCCACCTTTAGGAGGAAGTTCGATCGTAGTATTCTCCATGGCTTCACGAATGGGAATAGAATGCCTGTAAAAAACTCACAATCACAATCAAAATAGTGAATTAATAGCATGCATGAAACCTGCAAAAAGTTTAACGATCCTAAAAAACATACAAGATTTTAAACCTGTAAAATGCGGACTAAGTATACCCCGCAAGCTCCGGAAATCAGAGGGATTTCTTTGCAATTTGACACCTTCCAAACCCTAAATCACCACAAAGGGAAAATGTTTCCAAACACGCAAGACACCTATCGAAACACGCGAGACACCTATCAGATTGGCATTCACCAAACTAACGACACATGTGTCCAACTCCCATTTGATGAAAACAATAAAAAAGTGTTACCTTTAGTTGAAAATAGTTTGCCAATAACTTAAAAGATGAAATGCATGGTGCAAAGAAACAACTGAAACAACATAGTGAATGAACCTTGTCCCATCAGCACTATAAGCCACTATAGCACACCAATGTCTAGGGGTATCATAATCAACCCTTGAACCCATCAAATCATATAACTAAGCCTTTATTTTTTCATCAAGAGTTGTCGAGAAAATAAACTGATACATGAAAAGAGAAACAAAAATTTAGCATGGGGAATTATTATAGCTAGGAAATAAGTGTCTTCTAAACAAATAAGCATTCTTCTAGTGTATAAAAAAAATCAAAATCACAACAAATAATTTATACCTAAAAGTTTTCTTTGTAATAGGGGCATACAAAATAAACACATGCTTCTGATCTTCATAAGTATACTACCTTGAATGAGTAACAACATCCCATGCATGTTTCATAATCACCTATATCAAGATGAAATTTTGAAGCTCTGCAAAGATGTCAAAATAGAATTTCATATGTCAAACGTTTATAGTTTTTTCATCACCACAACCAATAATACATAAACTAATTGTTGGGATCTGAGAAAAGCAAGGTCATTCTCCAAAATGGGCATTAGTCTAACAAAAGAAGTAATCTATTATAAGTGAGAAACAATGAATTCACTAAAGAAAATAGAACAATTTAATGTAATACATGGATAAACAAAAAACACTTTATGCAATATAGCCCTGAATTTTATTTGTAACTAAGTTCAAGTTTGTTACGAGAATAAAATGAGAGGGGCCAAGATCTCATCAAGAATTAAAAAAAAAATCCATCTATAGCTCAACACGCCCCATGAGCACCAAGTGGTGCAAGAGATCCATTGGGATGTCATGCAAGTGTTATACAAAAAACACTATTTTTATGTCTGGGTTGGGACTCGGATTTTTACAAAGTTGATGTTTCCAATCCAATCTGATTATCCAAACAAACACCATTAACTAATGGGAAGAATACACATCATAAATTTATCCCCAATTTCCTTACAAAAAAACACTACAAGTCAATAGAAATAACTTAGAAGAAATACAAATTGAAGCTATCTTGAACAAGATAGTTGAAGGTATGAATATCACAATTATATTTGAATTTGTTGTTTCTAGTAGGAAGCTTTTACAGGCACTGAATGATGATACTCATGATATTTCCTACGAAATTTGTGTAATCTGCAAAAACTACAATGCCCCTCACTAGAAACTTGTATATTAAAAACTATTTCTCCATAATACCCTTGAAGCCAAGTTCCCTTAGCTAATAACTACGGTTCAAAATGGCTATAAAATCTCGACCATAGAATAACACATAAGAGAACCATGGTGATTTAATCAATTATATAGATGAAATACTACCATATAATTTAAGTTCTACCATCATATGGACTATGGAATGAGCTTTTTGTCTTTGGTTAATAGCCTCTTCAATAAGTGAAGCTAATACTTTGAAGGGGCCAAGCTATAGGTCTAAGATATAGTCATATTTGATGCCGCAATAAACACAGAGTTAATTAGTTTCTTACCGAAGTAAAAATAGAAGTAAATTTGTTTGTTCATTTGTGAAAATATGTAGAGAATGTGAAATAAAACATAATATGGTAAAATTTATATGTAAGATTTGTATAGAGCATGAAAGAACAAGAAGTAATGAGTGATAGTGTAAAGAGTGACCTATATGAATTGAAAGCAACCAAGGCTTACATGTTTGAATTTTGAGTGTGAGGCACTTTATGGAAATTCCAATTGTTCTTGCCTCTGCAAAATGCAAGGTCAATTGAATGCCACAACAAAAACATGAACAATTTAATGACAGTAGCAAATTTAAGTAGGTTCATTACCATGGTTCACGTGCGAGAGTTAATAGAGTATCACTTCCAACTTGTAACAAGTCTCTAAGGGAACCCTTTCATTCAACCCCCTGGACATAAACTTAAATGTTTAACAATGACTCTATGATGAACCTTCTAATTTGGGGAAATGACGATAAGACCAAACATTCCTTTGAATTATGGTTGAGAACATCTAGACATGTTTTAAAGCAATAAAAAGTTCAATTTTTTTGACAATTAGATATTGGTTTGGTTTTTTATTCTAAGGTTATACGGAAAAAAGGATGTTAAGTAGATTATATTTTTTTTTACAAGAATAGTAATGGAGCCAAAAAAGTACAGTAGAGAAGTGTAGATATGACAAAGTAATAGATATATTTCATCTCTTTCAACTTTGTGACTCACAACTAAAAATATGATAAATTACTTGGTGAATTAAGACCTTCCTTATATTTATAAAGTAAGTTTTCACAATAGTCTATGCCTCTTAGTTAAATTAACAAAGGAGGAAAAAGCAACCCTTACACAAGGGTCTGTACATACCTGAGAGAGAGAGAGAGAGAGAGAGAGAGAGAGAGAGAGAGAGAGAGAGAGAGGGGAAAATATCCACGCTAGGTTTACAAAGGTAGAGGAATAGGTGTAGAACAACCAAGAGGAAATAGGAACACTTTAAATAAGAGAGTAAAATGGAGAAAGATAGTTTACAACATTTATATTTAAACACGGGAAGGCCCAAAACACAATAAAAATAGAAGTGGCAGATAGAATGGGCATTACAAAATGCAATAGTAATGACTTTAAGGTAATAGAAAACATCAAGGAACTACGAGGAGGAAATTTTATACATTCTTCTTTGCAACCTCCATATTTTTTGGGTACGTATATTACTCATATAGTTCAATAAATATCTTCGATTGTTGTTGCAATGTTTGTTGGGTTTTTCTCGGATTTCTTTGGATTATGTGTATTTTTCTGATGAGACTTTCTCATTGAAACAATTGTACATTCTAAATATTTATTCAGTCACTGAAGACTTACCTTAGGAAGATTCACATTTGGCTCCGCTCGTTTGACTACAAATGCATCCTTCTTCATAACTTCATTCCAAACATGGTTTGTGTAATGATGGCATATAGGAATACTTAATCTTGTTGTTATTCTTCATAACTTTGTTCACAAAATGGTTTGCATAATTAGGAATCCATGAATATCCATAGTAAATTTCTATTCACCCACCTAAACAGGAGCACAACCTGTACTTATCATTTTCTACCCGAATATCATACATACCATTTTTAAAGGTTTCCATAAACATCATTGCACATAAAATTGTGTTCTATCAACTCACTTCTAATGTTCATTTTCATTAGCAAATATGTGGTCCGCAAAATTTGACATGAACTTTGCAAACCTCTTTTCTCAAACTCCAAACAATCTCTTTTCTAAATCATAGAATTTCATCCATTGTGCATCAAAACAAATTGGCATGAGATGGGGCAAAAAATTCAGCTATGTGCTTTCCAGATCGTTAAACCTTTAAAATTTAATATCAACATGTTTTACATCTTCCAATTAATGAAATATCGATCAACTAGACTGTCAGATAGATCATCAAGGTTGTGAGCACATGATGAACCCTCAGGGAGCAAACAAAAGTTACAAAATAATCTGCATCAAAACCCAATTAACAAAACACCTCTTCAAACACACGAGACACATGTCCAACTGCCATTCTACAAATAAATGACACATATCTCCAAATTCCATTTGAGGGATTGAAGCTCCAAAATGGTTAACAAGGTCATAAAGTTATTTTCACAATAAAATAAGAGTCCACATGTTACACATTTTAGAAAAGGAACAACAATCAACTTTGAACATGGATGGGTAGGAATAGTAGATCATAGAAGAAGAGGGAATGATAGGGTTAAAACAAAAGGATACAGTTACACAATTAAGGTGGTCGTTAACACACACGACCAATAAATATAGGTCAACACAAGAGAAATGGTAAGCACCATAAACCAACGATTGATAAACGCTTATCACATTGCAAGATCAAGGATGTACCAAGATGGTGGGGATAGAATCCATTTAATCTCTCTCTCAAATATACAAGTTTTTAATACACTAAATGAAACTTCTGTCATCACCATATAAGGAAGGTCAAAAGTACATGTTGGGAACAATTGTTGTAATATTCATAGTATCAACTATCACAACCACCAGTTTTTTTTTTTTTTTCTAAAAGCATATAAATGTATTTGATTTGTTAAAACAAAAATGGATCTATTTTCAAGGCTTAAAAATTTCTTCAAATAGGAAAAAACATGTGAGAATAGTACAAGTTTTCCAATGTAAATAAGGCTTCGAGCTGAAGAGATAATTGAGCATGCATGATTATAAAATTTATAAAAGAACATGAGACAAATTATTTATAGCGATGAACCAACATACACATTTCACTATTGCAAATTCAAAGAAACAGTTGAAGATAACAAGAGAAGAAAATATGTCTTTTTTTAAATACAAGGACATGAGAGAAACCATTTATATCTATGAACCATTAAAGACATTTGATTATTACGAATGGAGGTAAACAAATGAACATGGAAATACAAACAAGCTATGAACCATTAAACACATTTGATTATTACAAATAGAAATAAACAATTGAAGATTGAAAGAGAACTGAGTATTATTATTTTTTAGCTATTAACTTTTAAGAATGTTAAATATTTATAGTAAGGCATATTCCATAGAAAGAACTAAAAGAATATAGAGTTACAAGGTTATTCTTTTTTTTTGGACACATTGTGAAAGAAAATGATAGTAAAAGAAACAAATTGTGACAACAATTTAAAATGTGCATTTTGAAGTTGAAGAAACAATAAACATATGTAAGATATAAGTGCAAAAAAGTATATAACAAAAAAAGTGAAAGTGCAACAAAACAAAGTTGAACTAAAAATTTCACACTAAGTATATAAAGATTTTAAATAAGTTGTAAAGGGATCTGAAGGGGGTAGATGACATATAACAAGTGGAAGAGTATAGGATGCTAGAAAAAAAGATGGTAAAACAAAGTAGTTAAGTGTCTAGAATACTAATGTGTACAAGTAAAGTACAAATCAATCATATATACATGGCAAGCGATGGAAAATTCAACACCAAGAACAAGAGATTAAAGGACCAAGATGTGGATGTTGTAGCATCAAATATTGTCGTATATACCTGACTATATCTCTTTCATTTATACTCATAAAACATTGAAGGAGTTGCTTCAATATAGAGAGAAACTTTGTGGTTGGGAATATGCAATTAGTTAGAATCAAAGATGATGCTTCCAAGTAAGTTTCCATATTGTGCATTTCTTTTATATGTTCATATATTTGTTGACAGTAGTATGAAAGTTTCATTAGGTATGCTAAATCTAGCTCTGTTTTGCAACAATAATAGTGAACATGTTGAAGCATGCCTCTCAATTTAAAGAGCAATTGAATTATTGACCGAATGTGATTAATTGGAAGAAGAGAGGATGAATTGAAGTACGTTTATTTCTATTTTAACACTTCCCTTTTTTACTTAATTTGTTGATAGTAATACGAAAATGTAATTAAAAATGCCATACTGATTTTTTTTTACAATCAGAGCAAAAAATGCATATGAATATGTTGTAGAATTTGCATGTTATAAGAACGAACAAATATATAGTACATACCAAGTCGACTTGTTTGAGAATAAATTTAGGTTTTTAGAGTAAGAAAACATATATAGCTAATACAACATGGACACGTCGAAACAATAAATAGTAACACTTAAAATTAAATATTTTTTTTTTCATTTGATGCTAACAAAGAAACATGTGATACAGTGGTTATTTTCTATGTTGAATTGAACCAATAGTTGGTGAAACATATAAGTAAATAATACATATTAGAAAGAAACACAGTCTATCTCTTGCGCTATTTAAGAAATACATTTAATAATGGGAACAACATAAGTGTGAACAATATAAAAATGTGTGTTGATGGAAAATATATGTCTAGAGAAAGTAGAGTACATGCTTAGAGCAAAGAAATGCAAGCTTTAAACAAATTGCGCTTGTAAAGACTTTGAAGCAAGTAAGGATTCCTATTGTTTTTTACGTTGGACATAGGGATTGTCTTGTATTCGAGAGTATCTATAAAAGGAGAAAGATGGACATATGCGAAGGCCTAAAAGAGATTTGAGTCTTGATATTATAGTGAATGTAAGGCCTTGTCTGTCAATGTTTCCAATATCTATTGTTTCATTTTGTAGGGTCATAACTTTTGATTTATGGATTGTTAAACCCCATTCCATATGAAGTGGTAGTTTCCTATGTGATCCTCCTGTTATGTGGTATATGGGGACATAATTATGATTAGAAGCATCCCATGCTGGTCGTTTGTAGTGGAGGAATTAAATAAAAACAAAGGATGGTAAGGTAGGAGGTGGATTGTTGGAGTTGTAGACAATGGAAATCACTTTTCTAATTGATCCATTAACCAGGGCTGCTCCAACCCATAAGTTAGCAGTTAACATGACCCGTTGACCAATAACAAGAAGGACCTTCAAAGGTAATTGTTAATCATTTACGGATTGATGAGCATGTTGATTCCTTTGTTCTACAAAGAAATGCACAATTGGCATGTTAAGGTGTTTTAACATGTATTTGTTGTTCAATGAAACATAGCTATTAGTGGCATACAAGTGGGTGGAATGACTAAATGAATAGTTCTCTACACGTGAAAGGGATGAGTTTTTTCGTGTCATTAGGAGTGCCCAATATTCAAGATTTGGTGTTGCATTTTGAAGGTTCAATAATATTTGGTGAAAGGAATTTTGATAAGGGATATCCCATTGTTGGAAAAAAATGGTCAAGAGCGTGACAAAAGTGTCAAATGTACACCAAAGAGCATTGCCACATTACACGCCTGTATAAAAGGGGATTTCCTTTACAAGGGGAAATTGGCCAAATTCACCAAGAAGGATCATGGAACAACCACCAAAGTGGAATATAAATTGGGAAGGGAAAGATTCATGTAAACATGCATCAATACAAGTTAACAATTTTGGGCAAATAAAGTTCATTTTATTAATGAGAATATATTGGATATGGCAGAGTTCTTCTTGAAGGTTTGAAGGGGACTGGCCTTTAAGAGGGTGCATTTCATAAATGGGTATTTGGAGAGAAGAATGTATTGTAATTACATGTATGTTAAAGGAAACAACATTACTTGGAGGTAGGAGAAGAAAGGGGGAGGCATTGCATCTAGATGGATTTTGGAGTGCATATTTTAGAAAAGAAATTAGGTAAGACTTCCATGTTCCTACAGTACCTTGAATGACCATTTTGAGTGGGGTGGGGGTTGTAGTGCTTCAAAAGTGGGAAATAATAATTTCAAAGGCTATGCATTGTGTAGGAGACAAGGAATCAGTTGAATTGGATGGCGAAGAGGTGTATTCATGCAGTTGCGTCGACAAGCGATTAAATTCAATCAATGATATGTTTGTTTCATGCAAATGTGAAGGGATATTGTTATGTGTCCAATATTGATTTTTGTTAAAATGATGATGCCCATGCATTTCAAGGTCATAAGTACAGATGTTGTTTCCAGGAAAAATATGAGGAAAAAGTTCCATTCAGCCGTGGTACGTGGAAAGGGAAAGGGAATTGAATCAGAGGTGGAATCGTCATATGGAGGTGTAGAGGGCTCTTTTGATACACACTTAACATTCCATACAACATATATGTCTTTAATACGATGTCAATCATAAGTAATTTCAAAACTTCTGGTTTCGATATCATCGGGGAGGGAAAGAAAAGGTTCGTATAGAAGAATTTTTCTCCAACAAAATGATACAAAATATGAAGAATCAAAGGGAGGAATGGAAGTGAATTGAAGAAATACACAAACAATATTGTGACGTGAATTTGGCTTCCATGGATATTTTTTCCTATGAGATGAGAAATACCAAGAACAAGCAAATTCAAGAGGGGTTAGATGTTAAAGGGAAAGGGGTATTTACATGTATGCAAAAATGATGGGGGGAATTTGAGGGGTAGTAGTTGCATGATTAAAACACGTGTCGTTTTATTGGTCAATCCTGAGAGGGGGGCTGAATCAATATTGTTATATTTTTACTATTTTAACCACTTTTTAGGTTTATCATTAAAAACACATAACAACAAGAATACACAGAGCTTAATTTTAATGTCGAAGCCCAATAGGGTAAACCACCAATATGTCATATTATTGTGAAATCCTTATTTACAAATAGTTTTTCCTACTACTATATACAAGGATGGTATTACACCTTATTTACACGAAACTAATGGAGGGAGGCTACAACCCTATGTTTTATTAGCTACTACTGAAAGGATTCTATGAAACCTTATTTACCAACAACTACTGGAAGGAAGCTACAACCCCCTGGTTTATCAGCTACTACTAAAAGGATTCTACGACACTTGATTTACAATCAACTACTGGAAGGAGAAAACAACCCCCTATAGGCCTGTTTCCTACCCTAACGCCACCTCGCCACCCTAATATGTTTTCTGTAATATACTAGATTTCTTTTCCCTCCATTCTTTGTCAAACCCACTGGTCTTTGTTTCTTATTTTCTGATGTGGACACCTAGATTCTTCACATTTTCTATGGACGTATTGTTCTAGAAACACACCCTTTCACAAACATTCCCTTTCAAATCTAATAATCGCACTTATCCCAATTATGTTTATTACAATTTATATAATTAATAAATTAATCAATACAACTCTTTAGAACATATTCTTGTATGCTTTATCTTTTACTAGCAGACATCCTTTTTCCCAAAAAATGTAGGTTTCTTCTCCATGGTTACTCTTCAAGCCTATGGACTTCCTCAAACCTCCTGCAGCCAATTAAAATATCCCAACGGATTTCTTTCAACCCCATTTGGGCATCCGATAGGCTTCTGTGGTCATATCCTAAGCTCATGTTTATTCGATTTACACTTTAACCCTTCAGTCACGTTCTTTCGTACTCTCTATTTTATTTCTGTAGGATCATCTTCCAGCTTTAATCAGATACGTTGATATTATTTCTAAGTCTCTCTGGACTGTTGATCTAACACATAGATTTCCTCCTCGAAATCGTATTTCCACAACACGGTTTTCTCATCAACGATTTCCCCCCGTTGATATTTGTCGGAAGTTTTCCTGACCGTTGATATGAGGTAAGATGTAGATTGCAGAACGCGGGTTTGTGACTTTTCCAAAATGTCTTTTCGCGATTTACGTTGTTGTCTTTTCGCACCGTTTATCTCCTGCGAGCTCTTCCCTAACAGTTGATATGAGATAAGAAGCGGATTGTGGGATGTGGAAATGTAACATTTCCTCAAATCATATCTCAAATTTCTACAAGATTCTTTTTGCAAGCTCCTTTCCGCAAGATTCTTTTCACAAGATCCTTTTTGCAAGATCCTTTCTGCAAGCTCCTTTTCGCAAGCTCCTTTCTGCAATCTCCTTTCTGCAAGCTCCTTTATTCAAGTTTCTTTTTGCAAGTTCCTTTTTGCAAGCTTATTTTCACAATTTTCCTTCCGCACCATCAATATTTTGGAGAGTCTTTCCCGACCTTCGATATTTTGGATTATGGGTTCATAGAATTTTTAAATGTTATTTCTGCAATTCCCTTTCCACATTTCTCCTTCCGCACCATCAATCTTTTTAGTGGAACTAATTTTAGCCCTCCGGTCTTGATATTTTGCGAAACTTTGTCTTTTCCACCTAACTGTCGGATGTAATGTGGGATTAATATAAGTCGTTTGATATTAATCCTTCATGAAGCTTTATCCTTCTACCTATCTTTTGTGAAACTGATCCTAAAATGTATGATCTTGTGAGGGATGCTTCCTAACTGTCAATTTTGAATTGAATGCGGATATGCATGATTTCTTTTGCGCAAATCCTCTTCGATTGTTTCTAACAGTTTTGAAGATTTATATACACAAAGAATTTCATCATGCTACTGATTATAAGGAATTTATAAACATTGTCACAGATATAGTTTCTCTAAAGAATTTATAAACACTTTCACAGATATAGTTTCTCTGTTCTTTGATTGTTACATATACTCTATCTGCCATTCATTTCACTCTTCTTCACTTCCACTCTTTATTTGTCTAACCAACTTTTTCATTCATACTGCATCTCTACTTCCACTCGACCTCTATTGTTTATTTCATTAACAATTGTTTACATCATACTGTCGATATTATCTTGGAAGTCTTCAGATCAGTCATTCATGCTGTCTTATCATCCATGTCCATCTCATCCATTGCATTTTTTATAAATGAAATTTTATGACATCATCATATTCCATGGCATCATATGTGTCATGCCACATCCTCAGATCAATCATTCATGCTATCACTACCTTAGTCTTTCACTGAGTTTGCCGTGCCATCATATCCATTGGTTATTCCTTTGTCATTCATGAACAAATTTGACATCAATGATAACTATATACTCAACAATGCTCCCATTTTGTATTTATGGAAACCCATAAACATTCTCCCTCTTTGACAACAATGACAAAGGATAACATGTTATGCAAATGCTGCACCTATTTTGATATATGATTTCTTGTCTCTCTTCCTTTTGAAAACTCCTCCTGTCATCATATCTCCCCTTTTACTGAACTTGGTTATTTAACCAATGTATTATCATTTATGTTAACATTTCCTATTCTTGAATGATAGTTTAACTTATAGATCCATGGACTCCCCATGTCACTGTACTTCCTCTCCTTTGTTAAAATTTTTCCTACTTCCATATCTAATGGTGTATTATGCTTGTAAGTTAAATGGATTTCACTTTTACCAGAATTCCTTAAGCCTGTGCATTTAGATATTCATATAAAAACCTAGCATATACTGCTGGATTCTTTTGGATTTTAGATCTATATTATCAATTGTCCATAGACCCATAACTTCAGATCCTCAACATAGAGATTAATTCAGTTTATTACATAGTTTCTCTTGTCTCACTATCTCAGACACAAAGACTCGTAACCTCAACCTTTTCCTTTGTCAATGCTGAACTCATCCTACTACCTTATCAATAGACTGAATTTTTTATTTTTTGGACTTGAGTTTTCTTCTATTGCCAACAATTTTTATGTGTCGTGACTTCAAATACTAAGTGAACATAATAATATTTATCTTCTATTTGATTGCAGACATCATGGTCTTCATGACTCTCACATTTTGTTGTTCTCACGTTACTTCATACTTTCTCTTATGTCATCCATACACCAATCTTGATCACCCATCATCTTTGAAGAAGATAGCTTTCAATATACTTCAACATTAGATACCAATTGAATATTTCTTATATACCAATTGGAATTTCATGGCTTTAACTCCCCCCAAGTGTAAGATCCCTTCTAATGTTATTTTTAGGGTTTTTCTTAAATCATGAGAGACCTTTTTCGAAAATGATCCCACAATCATCACTACTTCCTTCTTCATCAACTTCATCTTTATCGATGTATTCTTTTATATATCCATCTTTCTTTTCCTCATAAAGGATGTCATCCTTATTTATACCTCTATTATGCTCACCGTTACCTTTGGAGACCTCAACGATGTTTGAAATCTTTATGTCTTCTACATATTTGGAGTCTTCCTTTCTTCTCCACATCTTTCGTTTGATGTTTTGAGTTTTTTTTCAATAGTATTCCTTGTAGGAGTCTTCAGTTTACAATCTCTTGCCATATGTCCATGGTTATTACACTTATAACATTCTATGCCATATTTTTGGAGTAGTGTAAAAAGATTCTTATTTCCCTTCGATCTATTACTTGATGACTTCTTCCTGTATTCATAAACCTTTCTTTTAGTTTTGAAATTTAAGGCTTTATTACCAAAAGTATTACAATAATAGCAGTGACCTAAAAATATCTGTAGATATCTATGTGGTCTCTTGGGTGCTATATTATTTCTATATTTATCTTGAGAAATTAAGCCTTCTTTCTTGCTTCCTTCCTTTTTAGTTGGAGTCTTTATAACTTCAACATAGCTTTTCTTACTTCCTTCTTGATTGGTGACATGAAAACTCTTTGGCTTCTTATTTTTAACAAACCCAAAACCAGACCTATCACTTGATGGTATTTGGCTACTCATAATGTCATCTAGAATTCTTGAGCTATTCTCAAATTTTGATTGGACCGATTCTTCATCAAGCTTTCTCTTGAATTGCATGATCTCTTCTGCAAGATTTTCAGACTCCTGTATTCTTCTTTTGAGCTATAGATTTAGGTCTTACTCAACCTTTTTGGAATCTATAAGTTGAGCTTCCAACTGACTATTGATAAGATTTGACTGTCTATTCTTTTTCCTAAATTTCTTAAGTTCTTCAAGGGTGCTAACAAGCTCATCTATTAGGTCTACTTCTCCTTCTACATTTGAGTCACTATTTGATGATTGAGTATCAAGGCCCATAAATAACACTTTAGTTTCTTCAACTTCACTTTCATCTAAATCTTCACTGTCTTCCATGGTGTAAACAGTCTTCTTTTTCCCATAAGGTTTACCCTTTTTGAATTTCAAAGTTTCCTTTTCTTCATTCTCATCTTTTTTAGTGTAGGTGCATTTAGAGGAAAAATGTCCAACCATTCCACAATTAAAACACTTTAAAGATAGCTTCCCCCTGTATTTTCTAGTCCCTCTCTCAAGTATATAAATGAAAAAGGACTCCTCACCATTTTTGGGTTTTCTGATTCATTTTTTAAAGAGTCTTTAAAAGATGCTTCTTTTCTTGAAGATCCGTTTTGTCATATTCTCATCTCATACATGATGATAATTCCATGTAACTCATCAATTGTTACATTTTTAAGATCATATCGTTCTTTTGAGGTGGATATATTTAGATCATATCTCATTGGTAATGTTCTTAGTACCTTTCTTACCACTTCCTTCTCTTTTAATTTTCCTCCAAGGCCTCTGATCACATTAACAACTTCATCTACACGAAGAAGGTATTCACCAATATTCTCTTCCTCTTTCATTTTAAGACTTTCAAATTGTCCTTTATATGTTTGTAGTTTAGATTCTTTAACCTTAGATTCTCCTTCATAGATAATTCTCAACTTGTCCCAAGATTGTTTAGCGGATGTGCATTGCATAAATTTATTAAATACCGAGTTTTTTAAACCATTTAATATTGCATTTAAGGATTTAGCATTACCTTCATATTCACCTAGTTCAACCGTGTTTGTAGGGTATCGGTTTCTTATGTTATGTTCTTTTTCAGTTGTTTCCCAAACCTTCCATCATAGGGACATCAAATGACACCTCATCCTTACACTCTAGTAAGCATAATTTTCTCCACTAAATAGTGGAGGTCTGTTAGTGGCCAAACCTTCTTGTTGATCCATTGTGATTTTTGGATGGGATCTTCCTTCTAGTGGTTAAACTGTTGTGAAGGAACCTGCTCTAATAGCAATTTTTGGTTTATTGGTCAATACTGAGAGGGAGGGTTGACTCAGTCTTGTTATCTTTTTATTATTTTAATCACTTTTTATATCTATCATTAAAAACACATAACAACAAGAATACACAGAACACAATTTTATCATGGAATCCCAATAGGGTAAACCACCAATATGTCCTATTACTTCAAAATTGTTATTTACAAGTAGTTTTTCCTACTGCTACAGAAAAGGATGGTATTACACCCTATTTACTAGTAACTACTAAAAGGAGGCTAAAACCCCTTGGTTTATTAGCTACTACTGAAAGGATGCTACGACACCCTATTTACCAGCAACTAGTGGAAGGAGGCTATGACCCCCTGGTTTATTAGCTACTACTGAAAGGATTCTACGACACCCTATTTACCAGCAACTACTGGAAGGAGGCTATGACTCCTTGGTTTATCATCTACTACTGAAAGGATGTTACGACACCCTATTTACCAGCTACCACTGGAAGGAGGCTACGACCCCTTGATTTATCAGCTACTACTAAAATGATGCTATGACACCCTATTTTGTCAGCTACGACTGAAAGGATGGTCCTACACCTTATTTACCAGCTTGTTGGAAGGAGGAAACAACCCCCCGTGGTCCTGTTTCCTACCCTAGCGTGACCCTGCCAACCTAATATGTTTTATATAAGATGCTAGATTTCTTTTCCCTCCATTATCTATCACACCCGTTGGTCTCTGTTTCTTATTTTCTGATGTGGACACCAAGACTCTTTCTCTCAATCATACTTTTACTTATAATTATATTCACGTTTCCCCTAGATGTATTGTTCTGGAAACACACCCTTTCACAAAAATTCCCTTTCAAATATGATAATCACACTTATCATAATTTTCTTTATTACAATTTAATTAATTAATTAGTTAATTAATTAATTAATCAATACAACTCTTTAGAACATCTTCTAGTATGCTTTATCTTTTACTAGTGGACATCCTCTTTCCCAAAAACCATGGGTTTCTTCTCCATGGTTGCTCTTCAAGCCTACGGACTTCCTCAAACCCTCTACAATCATTTACAAGCTCCTGATGGGTTTCTTTCAACCCCAGTTGGGCATCCTTAATCTTTTGTGGCCATATCCTAAGCTCATTTTTAATCGATTTATAGTTTAAACCTTCAATCGCATTCTTTCATACTCTCTATTTTCTTTCTGCAGGATCATATTCTAGCTTTAATGAGAGCCGTTGATCCTATTTATCAGTCTCTCTGGACTGTCGATCTAACGGATGGATTTCCTCCTCAAAATTGTATTTCCGCACCACGGTTTCCTCATCAACGATTTCCCACCATTGATCTTCATCGGGTGTTTTCCTGGCTGTTGATCTGAGGTAAGATGTGGATTGCGGAATACGGGTTTCTGACTTTTCCAAAATGTCTCTTCGTGATTTCCATAGTTGTATTTTTGCACCAATTGTTCTGCACTGTTGATCTCCTGTGGGATCTTCATGACTGTTGATATGAGATAAGATGCAGATTGCGAGATGCGGAAATCTAACATTTCCTCAAATTGTATCTCGACTTTGCGCAAGCTTCTTTCCACAAGATTCTTTCCACAAGGTCCTTTCCGTAAGATTCTCTCCACAAGCGCCTTTCTGCAAGCTTCTTTCCACAATATCCTTTCCGCAAGTTTCTTCTCGCAAGCTCCTTTCCACAAGCTCCTTTCCGCAAGATTCTTTCCTCACGTTTTCTTTCGCACCATCGATCTTTTCCAGACTCTTTCCTGACTTTCAATCTTTTGGATTATAGGTTCATAGAATATTTAAACATTATTTCCATGATTCCCTTTCTGCATTTCTCCTTCCTCACCGTCCATCTCTTTTAGCAAAACTAAACTTAGCTGTCTAATCTTGATATTTTATGGAACTTTGGCTTTTCTGTATAACTGTCAAAGTACATCCTTAACTGTCAGATCTAGTGTGGGATTAATATAAGCCGTATGATATTAATACTTTGCAGAGCTTTATCGTTCTTCCTATCTTTTGCAAAATTGTTCCTCAACTGTCGGAACTTGTGCAGGATGCTTCCTAACCATAGATTTTAAATCGAATGCGGATCTGTACGATTTCTTTTGTGTAAATCCTTTACGAATTTTTCTAACAGTTTTGAATATTTATATACATAGAAAATTTCATCATGCTGCTGATTATAAGGAATTTATAAACACTCTCGCATATATAGTTTCTCAAAAGAATTTATAAACAATTTCAAAGATATAGTTTCCTTGTTCTTCGATTGTTACATATACTCCATCTCCCATTCATTTTGTTAACACCTTCTATGTAGGAAAATTGAGGAAGGATATGATAAAGAAATGATAAAGGCATATATTAAAAATTGGTAAAAGGTTAGTATTCATGAGTCTTTATCAAAATGCGCTCTTTGATTAATTCACTACACAATTGGAGGGTGTATATTTGTGATTGTGCAGATCTACGGTTGCAAATTGATCCACTGAGAAAATTTACACGAGAAAGAGGTTTTGAAGAAGAGCAGAATGGGTTAACAAGATAGCAATATCGACGACCACGAGATAAAAAAATAAAATCTACGGTCATAAGGTAATCCGCGATGTGAAGATGCACGATTGAACAAGGAGAAAGGCTGGCAGATTGCATACAATGGATTTGATCCAATGGTTCAAATAGGAGATGAAATATTATCAATGGTTATAGTTTACTATGGAGCTCAAAATTGTAAGAAAATTAAAATGGATGAGCGGTAGTAGAATTCAAACCGCTTTCCATGTGGCATTTTTTAGTGAGTTCCGCTGAGGAAAGTGGTAAAGGAAAAACAACTTGTTGGAGGTCCTGGAATCATTATTCATTGTATAAAAGGTGAGTTGAACAAGATAAAGTCATTTTTTTTCACACTGCCAGTGAAAAGAAGAAGGGACAGTGCACCATCTTTTTCTGAAAGTCAACTTCTACGTATCTAATTGGCCATGTCAATTGTTAGTCAGGTTTTGGGTCTGGATGATGATACGCATGTCAAAGAAGTCATTTTGGTTTTTTTTTGTTAATTATAGGTTCAATTGACCATGAATCCAATTCAGTCCGTTGTTTCAATATTGATGAGTATTTATCCTAAGTAATACATGCCCAATTGGTTGAATTTGCTAGAGTTAGGTTCTTTAGCTACCAGTCATATTTGTTGAACATGCTTTTGTGTTCAAATGTGTCAGAGTTGCAGTTCTTATCTAGCATGTTCTCTCGATACCTTACAAAATAGATCAACATGTTCGAGTTCATGAATACGATTATGGATGAAATATACAAAATTATTTTCGATGATGTCTTACCAAGGGTGTTGGAAGACATGAGAATTATGTTACAATATTCTTCACAAAACAAAACAAGAGATTGGTTTTTGCATAAAGAATTTACTATTCTTAGAGTGTATGGGTTCACTGGAGAACCATATAGGATACCTGCTTTCTTGACTTCAAGAATATTTTCATTAGAGTTCATGAGACAAAAGTTGTATGTAGAAGAGGAACATTTCACAGTGTTTAAAAAATATTATAATGTTAAATTCCCTCTCAAAGTCGGTCCTTTCATTTTTAAGAATAAAAGTGCTCTGTTAGTGATTGAGAAACTATTAGAAGTCATGGATTTTCAAAAAGAGGAAAAAGTGAATTATAACCCACACCATATTATTTCTCAGAGGAAGCAACTGAACAAAAACAAGCCATTTGATCATCAAATTGTTGAAGGATTAGACAAAATGGAAAATATGTCTAATTTTGAAGAAAATACAGAAGCTAATGAAGATAAGAGGGACAGATTGGCTGTACCAGTTCAAGCATCTATTAATTCCAATGTTATGAATAAAAGGACTCTTTCTGAAGCAGATGGCATGGACGTAGATGAAGAGATTTCTAATAAAAAGATCAAAATGCATCCTCAGGATGAGCTAGCTATTTCAGAAGAAATATTTTTCAGAAGATTTAAAGAAGATGGTCCTATTTCAGAAAAAGTCTGTGTAAATGCATCAATATTCTTTTGGAGATGAAAGTAAAACAGAGTCCAGTTCTCCTTACAAATCTAGGACAGAGTTAATGTCAAGTTATACTAATAAAGAAATGCAGTCATTGGAGGAAACTAAGAATCTGCTTCCTCGAGTTACGAAATTAATCAATAAAAAAACTTCATTGATTTCTACTTGAGATGCAGAGAGGAATACCCTAAAAAATTTTGTCGTAAGTGATAAGAAGGTGTCTGAGATGGAAGTGAAGCTGGATAAAATCAGTGTACCTGATAAAATACAGCTCCACAAACAAATTGGAGATGTTATTTTTTCTGATTTGTTACATGCAATTGTGAAAATTACTAAATTACAGTCTCTTGTAGATAAAATGGAAATTCAATTGAAACATGAGAAAGTTGAAAATAAGGCCAATTTGATTCAAATAAAAAAGTTACAGGGAGATATTATATGCTTAGGGACTCAACCAAATAATATGCAAGTGACGAAGAAGCTTCTAGAAGAGAATAATAATACCATTCAAGTGTTGAAAAAGAAGCTCAAGGTCCCTAACGCTGAACATGTTCAATTTATAGAATTGTTTGCATTACAGGAAGAAAAAAGAGAAAGTCTACCAGGAAATGATGGACTATAAAGGAAAATTGTTGAAGCTGCAGGCGGAGAAAGACAAGTGGGAAACATAAAAGGATGAGTTGATAGCTCAGATTGCAAAGTTGAAAAAAGATTAAAATGATGAAAAAGAGGTTATGGAAGAATTGATGAATCAATATTTCATTGATACTGATTTACCCCTTGTTAATGTTGAAAAACCATTAAATGAATTTTCTACAGATGCTTTACGAGTTCCCATGTCTCAGGTGACTTTGAAGGAAGTGGAAATTAAAGAATTGAAGGATGAGAATGAAAATATCAAGTCAGAATTGGCTAAAAGCATTGAAGTGAAGAATAAAGCGTGGAATGATAAGAGCCAATTACAGAAAAATTCAATGAATTAAAAGGGAGAAATACAGGAAAATCTCCTTTGATTTGGGATACTTTGTCTATGGAAATCACTAAAGTTAGGAATTATTTAAATTTTATTGATAATGAAAGTGCACTGGTAAATTTGGCTACTCAAAGATTGAAATTGGCAAATGAAACTATGCAAAAGAAACCTCTGAATATTGCTCATAATGCTGTGAATTTCTTGAATTATCTGACATATCAAAATTTGCAAGACATTGGGATCAAAGACAGGGTAGCAATTGTGCTATGGGTGAAGAATTTTATCAATAAACATCAACTTATGAAAGTCATGCAGGATAAAGCGAATCAAATGTCTTGTCAAATCAAGGATTTCAGGATGGATTTTAAAGATTTATTTGATGATGGTCTCCCTTCTTTTTGGGATGACGAAGGATGATTGTTTTCTGAGGAACAATATCATATCTTATTAGTACAAAATCGCATGGATCATTCTAAATTTGAAGATTTAGTCAAAGGATTAATAGGAAAGGTTATTTTGGAAAAGTTGACAAAAGACTTTGAAATATTGGATAGGTTTTTAATTATTAAAAAAGGATTACCAGTTGTGTCTTATGAATGTTATGTGGATTTGGAGGTGTCAATAAGAGAGATGACAGAGTACGGCACTCCAAATGTGAAATAGTGGAAGATCGTGGAGAAATTTGGGAAAACCAAATACATACGACATTCATGAAGACAAGTGTTGCAGTTTTAGGAAGCTGTTTTTTCATGTTGCCTTACAGTTATGGATTTTTCTATAATCAAGCAATCTGTCATTTAAAACTAAGCATGTAACTATTATTCCTAGTTATTAGGGATATGGTTACAAGAACTTATGATTAACAGATTAAGTTGGTTATTGATGTTCTTGGAAGAAACTATTTTTGTATATATTTGAATTTTATTGATGTATCAGGGGTTGGAACCCGTAAGGTTGGACTAATGTTTTTGTGAGAACCTTTTTTGAATAAAATTACAGAGCTGAATGCTAGTTGATCTTCAAAGATTCATGTTTTGTTTATGTTACAGTCTGTGCTCTCTTTCCTTGTGAATGTTTTCTAAGTGTTTACCTTCCATTTTGTTTTCTTTCATGTTTGAACGCAGTGTTTAATATTTTCAGAATTCATACATGTATGCTCTGGCTATTGTTTCAGATATTCACAAAAATTACTTTTAAAGTTGATATGGAAATCATCTTGTGATGCTCTATATTGATGGACTGTTCATGTTTCTTTCTCATAACCTAAAAATCAATGAATGACTATAGCTGAATGATTTTCTTGCCTTTGTTGAGATTCTTTGTAGGAAACTTTGTATTATCTTTATCTGTTTTGACTCCATATCCCAATGGTTATATGTTTTGTTTCAACCATCTACATAACTTAAAATTGTTGACTCCAATATCTGGCCTTGTTAAATTTATATCTTACAGATCCCTCACTGGAAAGAAAAGCCAGTTTCATTCTAAAAGTGATTTTTGCTGTTACCTTCAGATTACCTTTCACAACCTTAGGTATATTTTGAGTGATAACACATTTCACTCTTCTGCAGTTCCACTCTTTATTTGCCTAAGGAGCTTTGTTATTCATACCACATCTTTACTTCCACTCGACCTATGTTCTTTCTTTCATTAACCATTGTTTACATCATACTGTCAACACTGTCTTGGAAGTCTTCAAATCAGTCATTCATGTTGTCGTATCATCCATGTCCATCTCATCCATTGCATTTGTTATAAAAGAACTTTTATGACATCGTGATTAGGACACCATCCTATTCCATGTCATCATATGTGTCATTCCACGTCCTTAGCTCAGTCATTCATGCTGTCACTTCTTAGTCTTTCACTAGTTTTGTCCTGCCATCATATCTACTAGTTATTCCTTTGTCATTTGTGAACATCTTTGACATCAATGAAAAATATATACTCAACAACACGGTGGAAAACACTTTGGCTCACATTCAAGGAAAAAAGTGATCACCTGCAAAGCAAAAGACGGAGGTTTTGGACCATGTGACAAGTCTCTTGTGCGTTGATGCCTCATTTCACAACTATTTGTGTAAGGAATCGCTTGATTAGATGAAGAACATGCCCTCCAATTGGTGTTGCATGTGCAAGTCGAGAGAGAATAACATGGTAGCTTTGTAACTTTGGCTTTGATTTTGATGCATATTTTGAAATGTATTTGATGATAACATTCCTACAAAGAAGAGATTGGTATTCAACATTAACCCTCCATATTGAAAGCATGGTTGAGTTGTGAATATTTAGAAGGGAATAGTTTCTTGCAGGATTGTAGGTCTTACGTCCATTTGAATCAATCAACAAGGAATAGGTATGCTGTAGGTCAAAGGGGAAACCATAACGACATTTAAGAGGCGTTTGTTTTTCTTACGAAGGAAAGCAGATTATGAACATTTTGTGTTTCTTGGAACTTAAGTTGACAAGTTCTTCACAGTCAACCAAGTGGTTTGATGCAGAATGATGATCCAAGAGTGCATGGATCATTTGTAGAAAATAGATGGAACCTAGAGGTGCAAAATGGATTGGCACAAGGGTTCCAAGGTCAAACAAAGTTGTGAAAATATTGTTTTGTAGCTTTAAGTGCAAGAACATCTTCCCAGTCCAATGTGTCCATATTTGGTGCATCTGCTAACCAAATGAAACCATGAATGTTTATGGATCCCCTATGCTTCCATTCATACATACATTGGAAAAAAGGAATATGTTATAAATAAAAAAATTCAAGTGACGAAAATGAAGAGAAGGATAAAAATTAAGAGCTAGTAAAAGACCCGCACCAAGAGTCGGTTATATGAAGCCCTTTTTGAGGCACCCCTTTAAGGAATCTTTTGAATTTATTGTGATGCAATATGTAGGCTGGATATGATGTTGTAAATTTTCCATTGATGGTGTTGTTCTGAATTGGTAGGACACTGGGTAGGCATCAGAGCATGCAAATACGGCCATTTCATGTCAGTTGCGCTAAGGGTGAAGAAGAAGGTTTGTGTACCTTGTTTATCAGTGATAATATTGTTGATTTATGCTATGATTTTTTTCCAATATGAATGTGGGCCCCATCCTGTGTCGACCCAAAGCTTATGACCCTTTCAATGATCTTGTCATCTCGTAGGTATTGCAATTGATTGACAAGCTTAGGTGTTGTTGGGGGGGAATGTATCTTCAAGGTTATGTTTGACAAAAATAGAAGTAGTAGCATGACTCTAATGCCATGTAATCAGGTTGTATATGTAGGATCAAAAATGAGGGTTTTGACCAAAAAACCACTTTAGATTGTATTTATGACCTAATAAAGTCAGAGAGGGATCTCTCACTATTTACAAAGTTTTTATACTTAATATGTTGAACCAAAGACAGTTAGAAGGTCAGTTTTTTAAATGGAACAAGTTTGATTTTATAAAGTTTCGTGGGACAATCAAGGAGGGGACTATTGGGTGATGGAGTCAATAATCTAGGTCTAAAAGTAGGTTGTAGGAGGTAGGAAGTCTGAAGGTGTGTGGACAGAGGCAAGATAGACATCGTCTCTTCAATCTACAGGTATTTAGTAGGTTGGGGAGAGGACAAAAGGAGACAACATGTCAAATAGATTACCTAACTAGGGTGAATTATGCAAAACCTTAGAAGAAAATGTTTAAAAATGCTTGAACAATGAACCTAGAGCATGTGAGATGAATTCTGGTCCATATACACTACTGCTCAAACATGAAATCAAATACAAAATGGAGTGAAAACAAGATAGACAATCACGTAAAGAAATTACTTATTGAATAAAAAGATGACACATGAATCTCTTCCATGAGAGGTTTAACGTTCCTCCTCTACAATTTTATTCTTCTCTAAAATAACTGAAACCCATTACAACACAGAGCCATTCCACTCTTGAAAATACAACACTTATCCCCTCTATGGGGAGTCTACTTATAATGTCTCAGACCCCCAAGGCTAATCCTCGAAATAGGATCTAAAACCATTTACAGTCATAATCAAAACTAAAAACTAGAGCATGGTACTTCTACCACGGTTTACATATATTTAAATAGAAATCATGGAGCTGATGCACATGCTCTGTTTGGATGGAAGCACGTCACTTTTTCTTCTGAGCTTGCGGGTCGTGAAAATGATGCCTCAAGATGTTTCTGGAGGCTCATTTATGATTGGGCTTGACCCCCTATCTGTTTGTCAAGTCAGTAGCATGTCCTTCCTTTTGTTTTCATCTCGTGCTCAAAGGCACCTTTCTGCATGGTTTCAAAGATGGAAAATGAGTTTATGTCCTTTCCATGATCATCCTTCTTCACAGCTCCCTCCTCTCCAAGTAACACTATTATTCGAGGAAACTTGAAGAAGGTCCACATTTATCCTGGCAGAAATAATCCTCTATAGTGGCTTATCATTCTTGTACTCCTCACCTCCTCCTAGGTTGGATCTCCTACAGGAAATATGGTGGGGTGCACCTCCAACCTCCTCACCACCTTATACCAAATTCACAGTTGGAGTGCATGGAAGCTATGATGAATACCTTGGACACGCACTCCCCCAGTACGAGCATTCACTCCTATTAGTCACTCCTAAACATGCTCACCACGTACCGAGGC
This sequence comes from Pseudotsuga menziesii, assembly GCA_001517045.1. NCBI lineage: Eukaryota > Viridiplantae > Streptophyta > Pinopsida > Pinales > Pinaceae > Pseudotsuga > Pseudotsuga menziesii. The sequence goes on along the minus strand of LPNX011125745.1, from coordinate 276,311 downwards.
TTTAGAGGCGGTGATTGCATCCGTGGGTTCTAGAGGGATCCCCGCAGGACATGAAAACCTTGGCACCATGCAGAGGGAGGTATGGCTATCCAAAAACATGCATATCTATTGAAGTGCTTCACATCTTTCCTTTGATGGCTAGCATTTTCCTGGTGTAAACACCCAGGATGATACAGGAACATAAAGGAACATTCACCAACCATCAATGCTCCCTGATAGATGAGCTTCTCAAACCAAATAATCATTGTAAATTGCTAGAAAACTCAGGACGTTATGCAAATTAACACTTTGAATTTTCTCTTCAGCGTTCATTCGTCTCCTGCTCTTCAGCAGATCTAAAAGGTGGTGTCTATATAGGAGGACGAAGATGGAAATGGAGAAGAATGGTCAGTATTATTGCACACTCTTTATTTGGTCATCATAATGGATACATGAGTAGACACATTGATGGGGATCTCGAATCCAGTAATGCCGCCTCCTGGGATATTGCATTGCCTCCCATATGGATCATGACATTTGGAATTGACATTATTTTCCCTTTAACCTATGATGAAGGTGGTATTCATAATGATTTTGGCCAGCTGTATCCCTTTTCTTCATGTAAAGGCTAGATTCGTCGTTTCAAATATCCAGGTTTCATGATCCCATGCTGCTTCTTACGTAAGCTTCGTGATGAATCTCTAGAGTCGGGAGGGTTGGTAATGCCGTGGACATCACTTTTACCTAAGGTATGCCACAAATGGCATCGATGGATATAATTATTGGTTAGATCATACGTGAGGATATCCTTTCTGTACCAGACTTGACCAACATACGTCCTTTACCCGGTTGAAAAAATTCAGGACCATTGATTTGAATGGACCATGTATCGATTGTACACGTCATGAATGCCTTCAATGTCCATTTCCACGGTATTTGATCTTGTCCATGTCGACGCTTCATACACTCATGAGAGTTATCGTCAGCTCCATAGTCCATAAAAAAAAAGCTTCTCAACTCCACGTGGATCCTTTCCTTTTTAATTTGGGCATTCGGTACGCAACATCTTCACACCAGAATCTAACACTAACCACCTGGGTAGCTTGATTTGGGAGAATCAACATTGACCGCTGATCGATAAACTGCCTTCATCGAGACCATTCAACTGTGAAAACCTTAACACTTCATTGATATTTCTTCATGCAATCAATATGGCACCTTTATATCACGGAATTAACCATGTCTGTCGATCAAACTTGACCTCGTGTCATGACATTTGATTTTTAGAGCCTCTACCACTTTTCGCGATTTAAAAATGGAACTTTACCCCTGCTATTTCAGATTGTGGAATTGACTACGACTGCAGATCTATCTTTTCCTTTATCCCAGCCATCCAATCCTTTCTCTCTTTACCATATTTCGCGATTTAGAAAAGTATCTTCCTCCACACATGTTTATCGAGTAGAATCCTCCATGTCTATCGATCTAGCTTTGCATCGATCTCGACCATCCAAAATTTCTCCCCTTTAACTGACTCTGCAATTCTAAAAACCAAATATTACCTCGCATCTCCACTCCACGGAATTGTTTTCCACCGTTGATCTTCATCACCTTGCATCTGGACCATCAAAACTCGACACATTTTATCACTATTCCGCAGTAGCATGTTCCAATCTATATATTGATCTATCCCCTTAGATCAGAATCTACTCTCTATCCGACAGGACTTGATGACAAAACTTGCTAACCAGATAACCCGAAATGCGCTCTCGCCAAATTCCTCAAATAAGATTATTTTCCGACCTTTCAAGTTCATGATTTAAAAATTCAAATATAGTGCTAACACTATCTTCAAGGTTATGTTTGACAAAACAAAAGTAGTAGCATTACTCTGATGCCACATAATCAGGTTTTATATGTAGGAGAAAATACGGGGGTGTTGACCAAATCTGTTGTCGTGAGAGTGGATGAGGTGAAGTGCATATTCGTGCATCTCAACTTGATGAATGTGTGGTTGTTTAAGTATTGCAACCTCTATGGAAAACAAGGTTGGAAAGTCCATTGATAGGGTATATTTCTATATGGGTCCTGTCAATTGAAGTCGGGAGTGGGCATTCAGGTACATGCAAGAAACGTTTAATTTCCTCAACCTCGGTTCTAGAATTTGTTTGTGTTGAAATAAAGGAGGATTGTAATTCATAGGGTTCAATTGATTTTGGTAATTGCACACTAGAAGGTGAAGTATGTTCATGAAATGGTATCTCATGGGTATTGACATGGTTAGGAAAAGGGGAAATCTTTGTTTAATCAAGAGGCAAAGAAGATAATTCATTTGGGTTAGCTTGAACATCCTTGTAGTATGGATATTAGCCAATTTCTATTTAAGAGAAGAAATAACACATGTTCGACTAACAACCAATTCATATGGTTTTTTTGTAGGGTTGCATTTGTGAAAAACAAGGATGTCAAGGTATGATATTAAATGGGGGAGGGATGTGTCAATATTGGAAATGTATTAGGGGGAGAAAATAGTATGACCAAAATATTTATATTGACCACCACAGGAATGTGCGACTTGTAGGATTGGTTTAGCATGAAAAATGAGAATTTATTCAACTTGTGTAAGTATTGCAAGGACAGGGGGTTGTATGCTGGGGTCCATATTGTTTCCCAAGGAAAATAGCTGGCCTTTTCTTTCAAAAATACAATGAGAGCATGCATATGCACCATGGAAATTTTCGGTTGAAATGCAAGAATAGGTAAGATTCATTTCATATCGAGCATACGTTGATGTGAGATAGATGGTCCAACTTTTTACAAAAATGTTGATGTACATCATTAAGGGTGGTTTTGGATGGATTTATCATGGGGGATGGAAGGGATGTTGTGGTGGACGGTCGGCCAAAATAAAATGAAGAAGGAATATGCATAGATTGAAAAACATCTATATAAAGAAGACATTGTTTCTTATTGATTTTATTTTTGTTTTGTGCACAAACAAGTTTTATTCGTGCATTTCCTTGTTCATTGTCATGGTTGGGCATTCCACCTACAAGAAAATTGTAAACTTGTTACAAACCTAGAAGGTATCATTGGTGTAAGGGACAGATTTTATATATCTATCAATTGGAAAGTATATCAATATAAAATATGAGATATAAAGCAAATGTAAAGTAATTTCATATTGAAAAGAAACCATGTAGGTTAAAAGTAACATTTAAGGAAAAAATCTAACTTAAAAGTTATATCTTACTAAGTGTAAGAAAGAAAGAATATAAAAGAACAAAGTTTAATATGACAAAGCATGTATGATACATTTAGTACATAAGGAAATAAAATTAAGCAGCCATGGAAAATAACAATTGTTGAATTTTGTTTACTATTTTATAAACACAAATTATAGTAAATTAGTATTGCATTCAAAAGTGACCACAATGGTTGCATATAGAATTTAAATTCAAAATGTTAAATGATAGTTTGTATATGGAAAGTATGACAAATCAAGTTAGAATTGTTGAAAGGGAAAACTATTGAGGGGGTATAAAGATAAGGCCTATATGTTGAAACATGAAATAAGGATAACTTTTAGAGTCAAGGGAATCATTACATAAGCTAACTAATGCATGAGTATGGAGTCCAAAGCATTTTTGCAAATGGGTGTTTAGGGAAGAAAAAAAAATATTTTTTAGGAAGGAAGAGAGCTAGGTGAAGCTATCGATGAAACTTCTTAATCCATCACAATTACAACCTTTAGGCTTGTAGTTCCACAAAAGGTATTTATTCTAACTTAAAGGGTGAAAAGGAATTGTCTACTGCATATATTGCAAGTTAGTTCAACAACGAATGTTGCTTCATTTGAGAGGAGGCACGGGTCTTTAGTGTAAACGACCATGAGTTGGTTTGCAGCATCATCAAAATATATGGCACCATAAAGGTGTCCAAACAGATCATCCAAGTCAACCTTTAATATGTATCAATAGTCATATTCAATAAACTCCCATCACATTTATCACAACGCCAAATGTTTCCAACTTTTTGAGAAACGTTTTTCATGCATTGTATGGAATCAACAAAAAGAGGGCATGTAAGGAAATGAAAGTCATGCATATTAAGATTTGTGATAATTGCAACAACTGAATAACAACTTTTCTTTTCAAAGGGATCAAGAGTTTGTAGCTCATTAATGGTGATGTGTTTGCACGGGGCCGAATGAGAGGCATTGAATTTCTAACTCAAAGATGGTGAGGCTAAATGAAATGGATTCTCATGAAACCATGTTTGGAGAAGGAATATTTCTTCAATACCTGGGTTTAAAAAAAGAGTTTTGTTGGAGATAGTTCCAACAGTTTTTCCATTGAATTGTATAACACAACTTCTTTTGATTGCTAAAGATGGAGTATCTAAACCTCGAAGGTTGGAAAGTTGGGATCCCTCAATTTGGAAGTTATCGCCACAAAGTGTTATGTCAATGTCGTACCATGACATGTCTCAGAGTCCAATTGTATGTCATAGAGTCTTTGATCCATCTTGTTTTCATATAGTTGATCTAGGTGAAACAGAGACTACAAGTCCAAGAATGTCAACCATGGAATTGACAGGGTATAGTTTGCATGTCTTGAATAGATTTATAGTTAAAGCAATGTAAAGGTATCAAGGGGTATTCCTATAAAACTGGTTGGATGGTAGAGGAGGAAGCTAGGAAAATATTGTGATAGATTTTCAAGTGGTTGTATGTTGGATTGGATACTTTGACAGTGCCATTTGAGACTATGTAGACCATTCCAAATTGTATTTGGTTGTACAAAGAAATTTACAATTCATTGAATGCAAAGATATGTATTTCATCATGTGAAGCACTAAGAAGGTCAGATCCAAAAAAATTTCCAGGGCCTCATTGATTGCTATATTTATGAGTGTTTGTCTTGGAGATGACTCGATCTTGAATGCTCCAAAATTTGTTAGAATAGGTAAGTGATGTGAATGTGAATGTAGATACGATAAGGGCAAGGTTTGAATTTATCGAGGTAGTGTTCAAAGTGATGTGGTGCAGGGTTCAAGAAAGTTGGTTACTAGAAGAGAGGAACTGCTTTCTGAGGGAAATTCTATAGCTAAGTGGTAAGACGAAGGCTCTCCAATAATTAGTGCATCCACTGTGAAAACTTAAAGAGCAATCAATATGATAGTATTGGTAAAAAGAAGTATGTTAGAAAGGAAAGAAAAAAAAGAACTTGATGCATCAAGGGTGTGAAATCCATTAAGTGGGAAAATAGTATTTAGGAAATGAATCATATGTTACAATATGTACAACGTTTCATGTACATTGGGCGACTTTGATTATACTTCCTTATTTCAATTTCCCTTCCTCTATGATACATTTATATATATTTGGAAGCAATCTCTCATGCTTGTGAAGGCCATCTAAGATAGAAATCTAGAAGCAAATAGTTGATGAGTTCAAGGAGTTTAGTTGGTTTAACGTGAGAACTTGCAACAATGGGAAAAGGTTGAAAATTCCATGAAGCAAGAGAGAAACAACGTGTTCGGTTAATATAGTCTCCATAAGGTGATGGTTGTTATTTTTTTTGGAGTGGAATTGGGCATGAAAAAACAAGGAAAAAGTAAAACTGCGAATTGTATATAACCTATGAGGGCTAATTAGTTCAGGGAATATAAGTGTCATCTATTTTTTTTCTATTTCAATCCTTAAGGTAAATAGAATTTGAATTATAATTTGAGAGTCTAATTAAGTATTTGTATACCCAAAGAAGGAAGGCCACAATAATGGAAAAATAAAATGATGCAATGGCCATAAATTGACAATATATCTTGTATATATTAATATCTAAAACACACATATAATATCCAATATGTTTATGGATGGCCGAACATTGAAAATAAATTACATTAGATTAAAATAAATTTGTATTATAGTATATGAAATCATCCCAGTAAATTACATAAATGGAGGGAAAGGAAAGACAAGAAAGATATATCCATATATAGTATAAATATGAAGATAGACAATGGGGTGATTCCATGAAGGTGGGTAACACTTTTTGGCCAAATTTGGCGACGAAAACCTGATTTTTTACTCATTTTCTAGATAGAAGCCCTTGAAACTCATATATGCCATGTGAATTTTGACTTGTAGTAAAAAAAACAAATTGTAGAATATTATGTTTCCTTCCGAGTGATATTTAAAAAAAAATATTTCGATGTCATTTAATCTGTGAAATTTTGTATTTA